>RJWT010000031.1:0-120419 GCA_004365215.1 Cuniculus paca
GAAAGACTTAGATTATTACGTGATATTTGAAACATAAAATTTAAACTGAAAACTATTACACTGGTAAATTGGACTACATTATCATGCCTTTTAACTAACATCAGAATTACCTTTCCTTTAATGTTACCTCAGTTAATAAGATCAAAATCTTATTATGATAATTAAAGCTTCTCAAATGCCTTATATCTTTTTCTTTTTAAAAGATTCATTTCTTATGTATTTAGTAGGTCTTTTTGAATCATACACTGAAATTGTACAGCTTTTAGACAATTTGAAGTAGCATTTTCATCAGGCAATGTACATTTAGATTATACTTGAATGGAATCAAAGAAGTCTACCAAAGTATATGGTATGAAAAAGATCCTCTTCAGTGTGTGATTAGACATGTACCATGTATCTTATCTCTACTAGTACTGATAATTCTGAGTTATTATCTTGAGTCTGTATTACTACCAAGCTTATATGATAAGTTAATTATTTATGTGATAGTGTGGGGAAGCTCTACTAATAGAAATTTAAAATATACTATTGCTATATACTAATCATATGAAAACATGTAGAAAGAAATTATTGGTCATTTTTCCTTTTTTATTTAATTATGAGACAGTTCATTTTCAGATAGATCATCAGCATTTATATATAATACATTTGTTGGTAACTGACATAAGAAAAGAAACTATGAACTAGTCAGATGAAAAGAAAAGGATTAAAACAACTACATCAATAGTCTTGGTTGAACCAATTTATTATTTTATACATTACTTCCTTCCCCAAAATGACAGTAACAGTTATCAGCTATAATTGTATAACAGCGTATGAATGTAAAGCACTTTTTTTGACCACTGGCATCCATTTTCAGATAAAACATAAAACCAGAGACTTGGTGCTTTCTGGAAGAGTGGAGGCACTAATTCCCATGTCCTGGCCAAATTTCAATTTGGGTAATTGCATTCTGCTTCTTTAAAGGCCCCTGGTTGGTTCAGTTCGATGAGGAGCTCGTACTTCTTGCCTGAATAGTTCCAGAATGTGGTTGTGCTCTGGGAAATGGTTGCTGATTTTATTCTTAGATGAACAAATGTTGACACTGCCATACTTACACACAAATATGTGAATACTGAATTTGGATCGCCATATGAAAGACATGCTTCTGCACACAACCATGATTTCACGCAACTAGAATCCCACTGTATCACTGATACCATGGAAATAGGTTCCCTTCTTGTCACTACATGAAAGTATTCCAACTTTTGAAGAAGATAACGATTACATAATTTTTAAGATTCAACTCCATTCTAAAAAATCCATACTACTTAAAATTAAAAAAATATATAATTTATTAGAAGTGAAGAAATGGTGTGTTGTTTGCTCCATCTTGTGGTTCTTGGGACAGTTCAACTGATAAACACATTACTCTGGCTTGCATTAAGAAAGCTTCTGCACATGTGCAGCAATTTTTAAAGGAGATTTCCAGTAACCTCTAACTACTCCAGGTTACTACTCACAATAAGAAGAGTGGAATTTCAGAAGTCTCCCTAAAGAGAGTAATAGCAGGATTTAGTTCCTAGTGGATTACAGCTCACATTATGAAACTACTGCACATTTGGCACAATTATGCACCACTGGCAGCCTTTTCTCAAAGGAAGCCTCATGTTAAATGAACACTTAGAATCATTTTGGAACTCATGCATCTTGCAGCTAACACCGTGCTAAGTTAAGCAGCTAACACCATGCCCATCTGGTAGAAAGAACATCAGGGCTGCAATATCATCAGTCCTTTCCCCCTTAAAAGCTTTGATTTCACTGAAAGTGACCTGTCAATGTGCTTTAGAAAATGAGATACTCTGTAAAATGTGCTGAGTAGAACACAGGGACATTCAGTACATAATTTACTGCCTTTTCCAATGTTTTTTTAAAATTTTCCCAAGATCATGCATTTTGGTTGTTTTTCTCCTTTGATGTCCTACAAAGTCAATGTCAAAGATAGTAGTACCACGGGGCTGAAAAAGGCACCCTTGCTATAAGATGTCCTGGCCACTACTGTCCAGTATTGAGTTGAGAAGGTAGACTATCAGAAGAGAATTTGAAAACCTTACAAACAAAATGTAGGCTTCAATTGTCCTCCAGAACTAAACATTTGGGAACCTGAGTTTCAAAGGATGAAACAAGTTTATTGCATACTGTCACTATTTTTACCACGTAAAAGTGCTTTAAAAATTCTGCCACAAAATTTTACCCAAAAATGTAATTACATGACCACATGTCATGAATTCTAGCCCCAGTCACCTCAAAGTAATACCTGCTTGGAACATAATTCAAAATGTGAATCAAGCAAATATGTCTCCTGCAAAGAAAACCAATTAGGCAAAGTTCAAATTGACTACTACTTATCAAAAAGGCTTCAGAGCTACTACTCAGAGTTGATTTATTTAACTTACTTTTTGCAATGATTTATTTTTACTTCACTCACAGTGCTCTGAACTTAAGTTAGCCAACTCATAAGTCAAATTTAGAAAGCCCAAGAAGGGCCACTAGCAACCAAGTGTATGAGTATTGAGGGAAAGTGAAAACTTTCAAAACTGCACACCTGCAGCAGTGGTTTTCACTTCCTGATGACTAGTGATGCTCAGCAATTTACACATACCCATTGGCCATTTCTATGGCTACCTTTAGGAAACATTTATTTAGTCCTATTGCCCATTTTAAATTTATTTGGCTTCTTTACTATTGAGTTGCTTGAGTTTCTCATATGGACTGGATATCAACCTTTTATCAGATATATAGTTTGGTTATATTTTCTCCCATTCTGTATGTTGTATCTTCAAGTGTGTTTGTTGTTTCCTTTACTGTGCAGAATATTTTTTACTTTGATGTAATCACATTTATGTATTATTGCTTTTGTTTTCTGTGCTATTGGGGTTCTGTTTTAAAACAGTCTGCTCATTCCAATCATCGTTAATATTAATTTGAGTTCCACTAAATTGTAAAAACAAACTTTTTATCTTAGAAATTGAAAATAAGACTATGGGCATGATTGTGTTACTGTCATCCCAACTCTCTGGGAGACTGAGGTAGAAGGACTGCAACTTCAAGCCACATCTGGGAAACACAGAAATTTAGCAAGACCCTGTCTCAAAATAAAAAATAAAGAAGGGCTGTGGATATAGCTCAATACAAAAGCCTTTGTTTCTATCTCTAGTACCACAAATAATATTGGCAATTATAACTATAAATAAAACTTTTAAAGGAAAAACAAAAATAGAAAACATACTGAGAACAAAATGGGTAAACTAAGGTTTATATTTGTATAAAATCAACCTGAATATCAAATGAAATATTGAAAAGTTCGATTCAGTAGCAAAAAAATGAACATGAAAATGCTTCCATGAGAGTACTGTATTGCACATACTGGCAAATCCCTATGTTGGATAAACTATGATGACATTATAGCTTTCTCGCATTGCTGCTTGGGGAAATTGGTGAAAACATTCTACAGTCTAAAGAATGTTTGAGTGTGTAAGAAAAGCTGCAATATGGCACACTTATTAGAATTCCACTATATATTCCAGAATATATTCCACTATAAAGAATATATTCTAAGGAAATAATCAAAAATAAAACGATTCATATGCTGGATTTTACAATGGTTTAAATTATAAATGGTATGACAGTACAAAGTAACAATAGTACTGAGGTTTAGACCCAGTATATATATATAATATTATGCTGTCATTACAAACTGTTGTAATGACTGAATAAACTATTAAGCAATCAGTACTCAAGAGGCAGAATAAAGGTCAAAAGAAGGAAAAATGGGACACCATTCCAAAATATGCATGAAAGAAAACCAGCAGTAAAATTTAACAAAATAATTGAGTGTGTGATACTTTTAGAGCATCTTTATTTTCTTATTTAATTTACTCTATGTTATAAGCTTTCATAGAGATTTTATATTTGTAAATGAAGAAAACGGTGTAAATATTAGAATCAAAAACATGTTGGAATAAAACATTAGAGATAACAATTTTATATTTCCCTCTACGAACACTTGATTTACAGATTAAATTGTTATTTAAGTGAATTGAAACTTGCTCAGCTGTGATAATTGAAAGTATGGCTCTAGCATCCCAAGTCAAATTACAATTTGAGGGACCTGACTCGAATAAGAAATTAAAAGGACATTCATCTTATAAATTTCCACTAGTAGTAAGAGATCTCACTTTTAGTAAAAAGGAATATCTTCAAACTGCTGAATTAAAAGGCTACCTGAGTAGAAGTCAGGGTTTCAGAACATTAATTTTGTTCCAGTTGCCAAGACAACCATTTCTTTCACTATTTGCTCAGATGGTGGCTCAGGTGCAGCTGGCCTTTTAGGATGTCTGGACCGCTCACCCACTTCACCCACCTCCAGGCCACATGGGGAGAGGAACAGACCAAATAGTAGCAGCGAAAATAGCAACTACTGATAATATATTTAACTATAATATTAACAAATTACTGTGTGGCAAAATATTGACATCTACCATCACATCAATATTAAATAAGAGCATACTGAATTTTTGTACATGAAATAGACATTTTTTGTCTTCTGCATATGTATATATATATATATATATATATATATATATATATTGGTGTATGTAAGTGAAAAATCAGTTTCACAAATACATTTTAAAATAAATTAATATTTAAGATAAGCACGTTTTAAATTTTCAAAACATCTTTTAAGTGAGCATTAGTTTAAAATGTTCCAAATATTTTTATACCTCACGACCATCTAAGAAAACTTGAATTTAAAACTTTTAGAAACTTGAAGCCCAACACATTACTCTCATGATATGGCTTGAATTACATCGAAGTCCATTTTTCCATTGCAAGTGTTCTCTTTTGTTTCTAAAAAGTTGTAATTTTTTTTATTTTATTTTAAAGAGAATAGAACAAAACAAAACAAAACAGAATAAAGTCAAACACAATATAGCATTTCAGAACAGAACACTGCAAGCAATACAGGTATTTTTTCTTGTCTCGTTTATGCAATTTGTGTGTGTGTGTGTGTGTGAGTTTTCCAAGATATTATAGAATGAATAGGAAAATATATTTGTGAATAAATACTGAACTTTGATGTGAGTTAGATTTAATCAAATGCTATTTTGGATTTCAGTTATTGGAATTATTAGAGGTTTCAATAATACCTTAGACTTGCTGGCATTTATAGAAGCCTATAACTCAGCATCTTCTTGTTTATCCAAGTTTATTAGAAAGGGAATGATAAAGCAATTAGACTCTTTTTTATTTATATGGATAATAGTGGAGAATAAGATTTATGCTTGCAGAAAAATGAAATGCTTCGTATCATACCCTAGAATTAAATATATTTGCCTATTCAAAGACACCTGGTCCAAGGATGATCCTGCTCTATCCGAAATATATCACTTGGAAGGGTAAAGGTAAATTTCCACTGGGCGAATTGTTCAACTTTCTAAACCACTCAATCAGGAAAGCCATTCCTTCTATAAGACAGGAAGTAAATGGTGGGGAGTTGGGGAGATGAACCAATGATATTAGACTAGTAGACACATTGTTGCATGGAAAAGAACATTAAGAGTGAAAACAGTTTTCCACTCTGATTGAATACACCTGTGAATATTTTTGTCCTTTCTGTATCTCATTTTTATTTTAGAAATAAGGCCAGACATGGTGGCACATGCCTGTAATCCCTGAATTCGAGAAGTTGAGGCAAGAGGATTGCTATAAATTCAAGGTCAGCCTGGGCTACAAAATGAGTTCAAGGCAGCCTGAACTGCATAGTGAAAGCCTGTCTCAAAAAGGCAAAGAAAAAAAAAAGAATATTATCAATAGTTCCAGTTATCTTTAGTACAATTAATTAAAATTATATAAAAATATTTAACATTACTTAACATTGATATATTTAAAAGCCTTTATCTCTTATCATAACTACTACTACAAATAATAAATGATTAAAACCATGGGATAGGTAAATTACTGTGATTATAGATATTTTACTTATTTGTTCAAATATTTTAATAGCATATGTTTCAAATATATCATAGAAATGTAATATATGATTTATATCTATTTATCATGAACAATGAGAAAAAAATGATTGTGCTTCATTAAAATTAGTTTGGATGGTGTGTTATCACGAAATATTTCATGTTTAAATATTTAAATTTTACTACAGTAAAAGACACACTGCCATTAATCTCCTTCAAAATGCTCCCCCTGACTTGGAGCACACTTTTCTTGCCACTCTCTGAAGTAGTTTTGGAAGTCCTATTTTGTGAGTGTCTTTAGTTGTAGTGTCCTAACTGCTTCAATGTGCAGAATAAGTTCAAAATGTTTATGAAAAGTTCTTTCAAATAAAAATATTGCAGTATCTTCTCATCTACCTCATATTAACCAGATCTGGAACCATGTACCCGTCTGTCTCTTCCCCAAAGTCAAAAAGACCATGAAAACTAAACATTGGAAATTGATTTGGGATATTAAGGCAACCATGACAAACAGCAGAACTAAAGACACTCATGAGAATGAACATTCATAAGTGCTCCAGAAAATGATAAGAATAGTGAAACAGGCATGTTCAAAGTGAGGGAAATTGTTTTCAGAGTGACTTATGGCAATGTATCTTTTACTGAAATAATTTAAAAATTTTAATCATTCACCAATTCACCATATTTTGTGATCATACCGTCTAATGTGCGTGCATGTATGTGTGAGTGTGTGTGTGTGTGTGTGTGTGTGTGTGTAGGTTAAGAAGATTTTAAACTGATCATAGTGAAGCATGTCTGTAATTCCAGGACTCCGGGAAGCTAAAGCAGGACGACTGCAAGTCTGAGACCAGCCTGTGAAATTTATCCAATTAGTGAAACCCTGTCTCAAAATAAAACACAAAAGATATATATCAGTGAGAAGAGCCTGGGTTCAGTCTTCAGTACTAGCAGAAAAAAAGTGCTTTCAACTGAAGTAGAAACACACAGAATACACTGGGTCTTTAAGTGGAGTCCCATGATTGTGAAGTACTCTCACTGACACAGAAGATCTATTCTCTCCGTGTGTTGATTTTACTACGTACTCATCTAAATATCTATTACTGAAAGGTAAGCAGAAAAGCAGAAACATTCTAAAAAGCATTTTTGTGGTTAAATAGATTTAAAAATTGATAAAATAGAAGCATGATTGAAAGTAGCAAAAATGATGATAGAGATTTAGAAGGATTTATTATGCAACAACTGTGAAGGATTCTAGATCCTGTATGAAATGCATAGTGTATATTAACTTCATAGAACCCATGAACTCTGTTTTCTTAGAGATTTTCTTTTTAATGCTTCCCTTTTACTATACTATGTGTTCATCAGCATTGATTTAACACAACATCATCTAAGGAATGTGATAAGTTGGTGTTTATGTCTGTCAAGGGACCAAGAAGATGAAAAGTAGGCATCACCAAAAGATGTAATTTTAGGTTGGTGATACCCTCACATTTTTCTTAATTATTTCTGACATTTTATCTATTTCACCATCAGCTTCCTTGGAGGATACAGATGAAGAAAAAAATGCTCTTCGTGACCTAGAAGAAGAAATACATCTTCTCTTAATAAATCCCACCTGAAATCATATAGGGGAAGGAAAGAAGGAATAACAGTTAACATTTATCATTTGGACTGTTTGATTTGCTAAACTCTTCTAGGAACCTGAAAGATACTTTCTTTTCACCATGAAGATTTGAGATAAAATGTGAGGGCCTGAGAAAAAGGCTTTTGGATAACTACATAGGGATCTACTCAACAGAAAACTGAAATGTGAATACTACATGTTTTGCTTGTATTCATCTTAAAACCATCTTGTTAATTGGTATGACATCTTCCACATAGTAGGTATCCAGTAAGTTTATCTCCAAATGCATACTTTGTATTTCATATTTCATTAAGTAAGATACCATTACTCTTTCCAGAAGTGTGTGAAACCAGAACATCAAACACAAACTACACATGAAACTTAAAAGGAGAATCTTTCTCACATACCATAGCTATATGTACCTAATGTGAAAATCACATTTTGTGATATGCAATAAATGACATTGTTGAAGCAAGATTCTAAAAATTGCAAGTGTGAAGGGCATATTAACTATTTCTTGTTTTTGACGTGCTGATGTCAAATCCAGGTCCATGCACTTGCTAGGCAAGTACTCTATTATTGAACTACAACCACAGCCCAATCAAGGAAATATTAAGAGGCACAGACAAAAATCTATATGTCTGTGTTTGTTTTCCTCCACTTGAGAGGGTATAAAAAGAGTAATAGCCTCTTTAAAGATCACCCCAGTGAACTGCACTTCTCAATACTAATACTTTTTTATAGTTTCCTCTTACATTGAATCTGACCCAATATAATCAATACAATGAAGCAGAAATGAGGTTGAGGGTCTTCTAAATCTAGGTCACATGAAGCTTACCAGTTTCCTCCTTATTCCTTTAGAAGGAATTGTGGAGAAGTCAGCCACTGTCCAAGAAGAGTGACTATTCTGAGACTGCCATCTTTTTAAGTCCAAGTTAACCCCATGGAAAAACTGTGTCCAGAGAGATGCTCATCCTGTGTCCTAGCACTCTAGCCTGCTTAGCTGAAGCATCAGGCATTGGACGAAAGAAGCCATGTAGCTCAGAAATGCAGACCAGTGAAGTCTTCAGATCATTCTATTCCTAGCTGCCATCTGTCTATTAATATATGAGAGAGAGACTCTAAGCAAGAACCATATATCTGAGCTCATTCTGTTTATATAAAGAATTTTGGGGAAGGTTGTTAAGTAGCAATAAGAATGGTTTCTCATGAAGTCATCAGACTGTACTAGAGTTCAAATGTGTTCAAAGATTGCCATTTATTTGATTGAATTAAATTTGACATATTAATTTAAACCAAATATATGGATAGCCATTGTTATGCTTAGAATTCATTATAAAACTTTCTACTGGGACTTGGAATGGGGAGGGTGAATGTTAAAGAGGTAGTTACAGGAATTTCAATTGCCAGGAGTAAAAATGTACTCACAACCATATTCGTCAGGCCCAACTGTACTTGGAGTAAATACATTAGCATGCTGCTTTGTGATATAGTATGTGCTTAGCATAGGTGAGGCCATAGGTTCAATTCCCAGCATTAAAAAAAGATTAATTTTATCTTTTCTTTTTAATCATTTTAATTAGTTTATTCTCAACATTTATTTTAAAATTTAATTATAATTCAATAGTTATTTATTTTGTTGCTCAATTTATTCCAGTTTTTACCATTTGAGATACTTTTAGATTGTTTTATGTCTCTTTTATATATTCTCCTAAAATGTTATGTATAACATAGGGTTCTAAAATGTGTATACATTCTATAAGGGCTACATTGAACTAATTAATATATGCATTATAGTGAATACTTCCTGTTTTTGATAGTGAGATTACTACTGTATTATCAGTTTTCAAGAAAAAAAGTACATTATTATTAATGATAGTCCTCTATTGTACAATGAATCTATGGAACCTATCTCTATCTTACTAAAATTTTAGATTCTTTCACCAATATATCCCACCTTTGGTAAATATCATTTTTCTCTCTACTTTCATGATTTCAGATTTTTTTTTAGATTTGAGCACTTCCTTACTTTTAGGCAAATCATGATACTCCAGGATGACAAATTCCTTGATTCACCCCCAGCATCAGCCTTTTCTCTAAAGAGATGAAGTTCTCATTACTGGAGAAAGGTATTTGTAAGTGAAGCTCAGAATGGTGAGTGTACACATTGCTACTACTTTATTTTACTGTTTGTTTTTTCTTTGGTGTGTGCATGTGTGCACATATGTGTGTGTTACTTATTGGGGGTTGAGCTCAGTTCCTTGTGTATGCTAGGCAAGTGCTGTACCACAGAGGTACATCTTTGGACTTTCAAATTTTACTTTGAGGCAGAGTCTTGCTAAGTTGCTCAGACTAGACTTGAATTTGGGCCCCTTCTGCCAGGATTACAGGTGCGCATCACTAGGTTTGCCTTATTCATTTTATTTTTAATCCTGGGTGACTATCTTTGTCTTGGAAATGGAGGGCATGTTTTTTATTTCAGTGTAATTGGTATTACAATGGTGTTTGAATGTCTACTTGAATGTTTGTATTGTCTTTGTTTAGCTTCTTTTGTTTCTTTCATTTCTTGTATCAATTTCCTGTGAATGTCTGATTATTTTACATCTACTTATTAACATGTGTGACTCATACTTACAGGATTGTAGTGTTTACTCTATGGTTAAAGCATTTATTCTTAAATTTGAAACTCTTTATATTTACCCTCTTTCTGGACAATGTAAAAAGTTGCAACACTTTTGTTTCTCTTTCTCCCAATTTATATGCTATTCTTTTAATTTGTTTTAACAGAATCCATAATTTCTATTCTTTAAACAGTATTTGTTGCTTTATACTGTTAGTTTGTATTTAAGTACATCCTTTTTTAACTTTGTCTTTTTGTTTTTCAGTCTTAGGGATTGACCTCATGGCCATGAACATTCTAAACTAATTCTTTGTTCTTAATTACTTTCTGCATATTTGAGCTACAACTCCAATGAGTTCTTGAGGTTAATCTCTGCTGATGACAAATATTTTCATATTTATTTTACAGAAACGTCTTTACTTTGTTCATATCTTTACAGGATATATTCTATGGGAATAGTAGTCTGGGGAGAAAGGTATTTTCATTCAGGACTTTAATTATGTTTTATTATCTTCAGACTTCTATTGTTTTGTAGAGAAGTCATCCTAGATCTAATTGTTGTTCTTTATAGATTTAATGTCCCTTCTCCCTTCCCCCAGCTACTTTCAATTTTTATCTCCTGTTACTGGTTTTTAAAACATTTAATATACTTGTTTAGAGGTATGTGAGTGTGTGTGTGTGCAAGTTTGTGATCTCATTATATTTTATGAAGTTTTTTTGAACTTGTGACTTGAAGATTTTTGTCAGTTTTTGTCAATTGTTGGAAGCATTTACAATGTTTTTTAGCCTTCTTCCCTTTTGCAACCTTCCCAGCTTTCCTCGCTCCTCCTTTCCCTTCTTCTGTCTCTCTGCCTATCGTCATATCTGTTTTTTATATTTATATATGTATCTGTGTATATTTATATCTAAATCATATCTTTCCATTTCCCCATCTCTTCATTCTTAATTCCTAATATTTTCATTTTAATTCATCTTTCAGGTTTTAAGCTCATTTCAATTATATATTAGCTACTAATAACGTTTTCATAAAGTTAATAATATACTTCACTATAAGTTTTATACCTGTAAATTTGATTGTTATTTTTTGTAATTTTAAGTTTCCTAGTGTAATTTTTAAATTTTGTACTTAAATATGCTGTAGCATGCATCTATCTGTTCCATATTGTGACTGTCTGTGAATCTAGGTTTTTTTGACTCATTTTTCTTGGTTTTCACTCACTTGCTTTAACTTAATATATATGCAGTTCATTTTTATTAAAAGTCAGCCATTTTTGTTAAATACTGTTGTAGTTGCTGAAACTTCTAGATAAAACTTGAGTTTGGTCCTGATCGCCGATTACAACACTTGCAATCATTGATAATTTTATTGCTTCCTCAGTTTGTGTTGTTTTAAAGCTATGTTTTAGCATCTTCTGGGAAGTGGAGAGTTTCTCTTCATTTTTAAGTAATAGGCTTCTAGAGTCATATCTGCCAAAAATCTCTTAGCAGACATTAGAATTCAATACTGACCTTCCTGGTTCAGAAACTGTTAAAAGTATTAATTAGGTGATTAACTTTTTAGTTTTCCTGAATTGTACCCTAGTGAGTCTTCACTATCCTTTTGCTCTCTGAGGTATTCAAGCAGGTTTGTGAAACATGTTTTATCTAGTTTTTTAGTTTTTGTTAGTGGAAGAATGTACTCAATTGGCTTATTCCAATATTACAAGAAGCAATAGTTCTGCATTTATATTTCTTTTCATTCTTACAAAAATATAAAAGAAAAAGCCTAGATGGGTAACTATTACAAATTTTCTCTCCTACATACAAATGGTATTCAAATTATGATGATGTTACAGCCTAACAACTATCATAAGTTGAAAATGTATTTAACAAACCTGACCCATCAAACATAGCAACAAGGTGCACTGTAGAATTTCAGTTGTCTACTTTGTGATCATAGGACTGACTGGTAGCTATGACACAAAAGAGCACTGGACTACATGTCACATACATACGGTGTCTGTATGGTGTGTGTGTGATGAACTGGTTCTATAAGCTTCATATAAGATTTTCTTTTTCATAGGGAACTTTTAACTTGTTTCTTACATATTGCTTAGAGGTTCTATATCTCAATCTTAGGGACGCTACTTAAATTCAGAAAAACACATATTAATATTCAATAGCCTAGTCTTTCTCATATGTGAATTATTAGTTGAGTATAGAGTACAAAACACTTTATAGTTCATTTTGTGCCAAAGTTCAAGGTAACATATAACAGAAATTAATGTAATTTCAAAGCATCAGGCAATTCTGAAATTGCAAAAGAGGAACTTAGAAAGACATAGTCTGATTGATATCTTCAATTTTAATATATTGTCTTTTTTTTTTAACACATTTGCTTAGCTATAGTGACCAAGCAACAAGAAAAGTAACAACCAGTATTTTATATATAATAATTGCCAGGTACCTTTTTTAAAACATGTTACAGGTGGTTCATGTTTTTGCAGGTTCATAACCACTCTGCAAGACAAATATTATAATTTTTGTATTACAAAGAATTTAAATAACTTGTCTATTTTTTGTGTGTCATAGAAATATAAGTTATACTGATTTCACCTTGGAGAGAATAAAGCAGGATTAAACAGTTAAATAAGATTTCTAAGATTATAAAATCAAACAGCAAAGTAGTATTTCTACTTTAAGTCTCTCTTCTATGTCATATTATAAATTTAACTATGGGAACAACCCACTAAGAAATTCAGAATGGGAGTCTCCTGCATGTAACCAGTACAAGCAGGGAGAAATAGCCATCCCAGCCCCCCCACCACAGGTCACATCAGGACTCTCTCACAGGTAACCAGCACAGGCAGGGAGAAGAAATGGCCAGCCCTGCCCCTCTAAGCCTGCTGGCCCCCATTCCCTTCAGGAAACTGTAGCCAGCGTGGACTGGCAGAACCAGCCAGCCATGCCTTGGAGAAGACATGAGTGTCTTGAAAAGCCTATCCTGAACCCCACCACCTCCTGGGGAACCTGGGTTAGGAGAAATCCAGGTGCCTGACCCATCCCCCAACACTGTGGACAGGTAGCCAACATGCAAAGCACCTGGGACCTCACAATCTGCTCATGCAGAGGAATCCAGGAAAATGTCAAGATGAAGGAGCAAAAGGCAATCTCTGGCCTCCGGCCCAAACAGAACAAGTCCTGGAGACTTAGACATGAAATAAAGTGGAAGTCACACACCTGAAATTTCTGGAATGATGGCAACTAAAGTAAAGAAACTACTTCATGAGACTGTAAAAGAAATCAAGTCAGAAATAATATCTCAGGTAAAAGAAGAAATGGCAAACATAAGAAAAGTGTTGCTGAGTGCATCTAAAGAAGATGTAGATTAAAAATAAAGAGATGCATAGGAGGATGAGGGAAACCTTGAATGAACATATAGAGAAGAATTGGAATACATGTAACAGACTCAAAGAGAAATCCGGGAAATTAAAAACTCCATCAAAAGCCGGCAAAACTGCTTGAAAGAAACTGAAGGTAGACTTTCAGACCTTGAAGACAGGATGGCAACTAGTGATCATGAAAGGAAAGATCTCTTAAAAATAACAAGGAACTAAGAAATAACAATTGAATGGCTGCAAAATGATGCAAAGAAAAATAAGAATAAGATGTGTCAAGAAAGACCTTAACTCAAAGGGAAATTCATAGACTGAAAGTCAAAGGCGAGAAAACAATACTGTATGCAACAGGGGACCAGAAAAATGCAGAGGTATCTTGCCCATCAACTGCAGAATATATAAGAAAGATATGACACTTTTATACAATGAAAAGATATAAAAAAAGAATAATCAAAAGGCTCTTGTAGGTCAATGGATGAAACTTGAGATCATACTTTTGGGTGAAATGGTTCATACTCACATAGGTGAACATCATGCTGTCTCCCTAGTATAAAAAACTGAAGGAATTAGTGGGATCTCAAATGTACAGCAGATATTGTAAAAGTGAAAGGGGAGGAAACATCTAAAAAGGAAAAGTGGTATCCATTGTTAATCCCCTCCTATTTTGTTTTAAAGTCCTGTATTGTTTCTATTGTTTTGTTTTGATTGGTTTTATCTTGTTTGGTT
This sequence comes from Cuniculus paca, assembly GCA_004365215.1. Classification (NCBI taxonomy): domain Eukaryota; kingdom Metazoa; phylum Chordata; class Mammalia; order Rodentia; family Cuniculidae; genus Cuniculus; species Cuniculus paca. The sequence goes on from RJWT010000031.1 coordinate 14,359, forward strand.
TGATTTTATTATATCTGATGCCATGGGCAGTTATTTAGCAGATTGCAAGAGTCATTAGATAGATATTGTTGATTTCCTATTATCTTGTTTTGAGGTCTTGTAGTGCTTTCACTGCTTTGTTTTGATTGGCTTTATTCCGTTTTATTTTGTTTGGTTTTATTCTTCAAAAACAAAAAAAAAAGAAATTCATAAAGAAAAAGTATGAGAAATAGTAATTCTCTGTTGACCGTAAGAAAATGACATACAATTGAAAGAAACCTTACTTTTGTGCTCATTTTGTCACCTCATCTGTAAGATTGTGCTCTGTAGAGTTAATCTACCTTCAAATTGTTAACTTTTTGAAAAAGTTGACATAAAATAAAATCATATGATAATTTGTGTATTCCAGATTAGAGCTATTAAAACAAATTGCTAAACATTAAGAGAACAGAATTAATCATTGATGCAGAATTATGTTAACTTTTGATTAGAATAATTCATTAATAAAGCCAAGTTTTTTCACTTTTGCAGAAGTCTTTTTAGGATACGAGCTTATCTGAAAATTACAGGAATTACACAACCTAATAGTTGCTCTTGTTAACAATAATGCTAGAAGTTGCCAAAGGTCAGGCTAATATTCTCTATAAAAACTTAAAATTTGGGACACACTTGAATTTGGGACATACTTTCACTATGACTAGCCCCCAACAAACATTCTTCAAATATCGTTTCCTCCAGTAGGTGGATTTGATTTTTACTTCATAGGATATTTTTCTCATTTTGATAAAGAAACATTTGGTAACTAATAATTGAATGAATAATATTAGATTTGTGTCACCATATTTATTTGGAGTCTGATTTGTAAAATGATCCTGAAAAAACTTCACTTAATCAAACCATGAGGATGGCAATCTGTTTTTCTTTTCCTTTCTTTTTTTTTTGTTCCTTCCTTAAAATTGTGCACACAAAATTTTGTGAAAAATTTCTAAGTCACATGTTTATTTTGTCATACCAAATGATAATAATTTAATTTTAGCATTCATTCATTGCAATAGTTAACTGTGCTGTCAACTTGAATAAGAACCACCAAGCGGGGTAGTTTAGCTCAGTTCTGGTTGTACCTGGATAATTGATTTATTAGAGAGGGAAGACACATCCTGGATGTGAGTGACACCAACAGATAGACTGCATGGAAAAAAGAAAATCTCTCTTCTTACTTCTTTGAAGGAGCTCCTGTGTTTTCCATTATCTTTGGACGTTTATCTCTACTGTCCCAGGACAAACTCTTCAACCTTCCAACACAGACCCTTCGGCTTCCAGATACACCCACAGGGGACTCTGGTGCTGAGCTTCAGGCCACTTACTTTTGACTGGGTCCTCTACTCTCCAGCAAGCAAATGGCTCTTTTGTAGACAGCCATTATAAGCCTATGCTGTAAATTCTTTATATATCATATGTGTGTGTATTATGTGCCATTATATTATATTTGTTCTCTAGTGAACCTTTACTGATACAGATATTGGTGCCGGGGGTGGCTCTAGAGAAACACAGTTGTAAGGATGAATTTCTGTTATGGGCTTAGTGGTTCCTAGACTTGGCTAATTTGATGAGGCCTAAAGAGGCCATGACCTCACCTTCTGATAATGTGTAGAGTACTGATAGTCTCTGTTAGGAACTGTTTAAACTAATGTGCAGTGTAAATTCATTTGATTATCCTAATCCATCACCAATGAGATGAAAAGAACTCTATAGTGACTCTATATAGAATACTTTTGAATATTTCTGGCAAAGTGGGAAATATAATCATGATAGCTTGTTGCTCTTAGCATCTCTGTCAAATTAGTATAGGAAAATCATGGACTCCAGATATGCATAAAAAATCTAAAATCTTCTAAGTGTGAAGACAGATTAATAAAGGAAAATTAGAGTCTCATTGTTCAAATTTCCAGCTCCAGACAGACACACAGAATGATTCTAAAATTTTCTAAGAGAATTTTCTCTTTCAGAAGTGAGTTTGCAGAAACCCAAATACATAATTTGATTGGCTTAAATACAGGATAAATTGGCTATCTGTAGTAAAAGTGACGGCACTGATTAGAAAAGAATGGAATCTCATAAATTAGGATGGCAATGTTAGAGAGGATCCTGACAAGACTGGAAACATTGAAGTCCTAAATCCCAGTAAGATTATTTTGCTGGAGGAAGATACTTCCCCATTCTCTGTCATGGAGGGACTCCCTGCTCTACCCCTTGAGATGCTCCCCTCTCCTATCCCTGAGAAAACTGATTCTTTGTTGCCTGCTGCAGTTACCAAGCATGATAATGCTGACAAAACCTCAAGACATATGCTCACCATCCATTTTGCTTCTAAGCCTAGAACCAGGCTCAAATTGCAGAAGTCTCCTAAAGCTGAGGTTAACAGTGTAACCCGTGAGGAGGTCTACTATACTCCCAAAGGACTTATTGAGTTTTCTAACTCTTATAAGCACAGATCTGAGAAACAAGTATGGAAATGGATTCCAAAGGTGTGGGATAATGATGGCAAAATCATATACCTAGAGCAGGCTAAGTTTGTAGATATAGACCCATTAAGCAGAGATTCTGAATTTAACATTGTGGCTAATGGAGTTTTAAAAAGGTATTAATATTTATTTGGCTGGTTGCCAAATGTATCAATCAAGAGATGATCTGCTGTGAGTGAGTTGCAGATGGCTGATATTCCTTGGTTTTCTGTTTTGGGGTTTATTTGATTTTGAGATAAAGGTCTCGCTATGTGGCCTAGGATAGCCTCCAATTAACAGTGATCCTCCCAGAATATAGGTGTGTGCCACCGTGCCTGGCATGGTACGCTCTTGATGAGGGATTCAAGGGTTTAGGGAAATGAGAATGCTGGAATGGAGATTTATGTTAAATCTAACCTCCCACAGAAGGATGATCCAGAAAAGCTGCTTTTCACCAATACCTTAAGAAACAAATCCATGGGGGATCACCAGCATTTCTGAAGATTTCCAGCATACCTCTTTCCCTTATGTCATACCTTATGGTGGAAACCACAGTAACTCAACTGGAGAACTTAAGAGAAGTAAGTTTAATCAAATCCCAGAGTGGCGGGGGTCAAGTAGAGGCACTTAACCTCCAAAGACCAGGTGAACATACTTACCATAATGGACAGCAAAAGCAAACCAATGATCAAAAATGATCTGGCACATATAGAGCTATGGAGTTGAGTGATTAGTCACAGTGTCTTCAAAAGTGAAATAGACAGGAAGCCTACTAAATTCTTACTAGATTTCTGTAATTAGAAAAATTTAAGTCCAAATAAGCAGAAGTCTCCCTCACAGTAACAGAGGATCATAGACCCTCAATCAATTCCCAGATTTAAGCCAGTTCACAAACCCAAGACCCCTTGAGTGATTGGGTAGCTAGGATCCTTTGAGGAAGGACCCTGCTGCACTACCAAAAGTTTATACTGTCAGTCTTTCTCCTATTCTTCCCCAAAGGGACCTAAGGCCTTTACTGATATAACTGTACACTGGGGAAAGGGAAATGATCAAACATTTCAGGAACTACTGGACACTAGTTTGAAATTAACACTACTTCCTGGGAATCCAACATATCGTTGCGGCCTTCCAGTAAGAGTAAGAGCCTATGTAGATCAAGAGATCAAGGAAGTTTTAGCAAAAGTCCAGTTAATAGTGAGTGTAGTATGTTCCTAATTCCATCTTGTAGTTATTTTCATTTTCTCAGTTTCTGAATGAGTAATTGTGTCAGATATCATTAGCACTAGGCAAAATCTTTTCATTGATTCTATAACCTATAGTGTGAGGGCTATTATGGTTGGAGAGGCCAAATGGAAGCCACTAGAGTGGCCTTTACCTGGTAAAATAGTAAACCAAAAACAATGTCACATCCCTGGGGGGATTGCAGAAACTACTACCACTAACCAAGGAATTGAAAGATGCAGGTTTGGTGGTTTCCATCCCATTTCCATTTAAATCCCCTCTTTGGTCTGTGCAGAGTGACAGATGGGTCTTGGAGAGTGACAATGGATTACCACAAATGTGGTCAAGTAGTGACTTGTAGTTGCTATAGTAAATGTTGTTTCCTTGCTTGAGTAAATTAACACATTTATTGGTACCTGATGTATTTCTATTGATTTGGCAAATGTCTCTTTTTTTTTTTTTTGTACCAGGGATCAAACTCACGACCTGGTGCTTACCAGGAAAGTGCTTGAACCGCTGGGCTAAATCCCCATCCCTATTTGGCGAATGTTTTTTTCTCAATATGTATCCATAAGCAGCACTTGAAACATTTACTTTTACCTGGCAAGGCCAGCAATATATCCTCATGATCGCATCTCATTGTTATATCAACTTTATTTTCAGGAATCTTGTCTTTCTCTTCCATAAAATATCACATTGGTACATTACACTGATGATATTATACTGATGGGACCAAGTGAGTAGGAGGTTGAAATAACTCTAGACTTGTTAGTAAAGTACTTGTGTGCCAGAGAATGGAAAATAAACCTAACTAAAATTCAAGGTCCTTCTGCCTCAGTGAAATTACAAGGAGTCCAGTGCTGTGGACTGTGCAGAGATATTCCTACTAAAGTGAAGGATAAATTGTTGCACCTGGTACCTCCTATGACAAAAAACAAGACATAAGGCCTAATGGATCTATTTGGATTTTGGAGGCAATGCATTCCTCACTTAAGTATGTTACTCCAGTCCATTTACTGAGTGACTAAAAATGCTGCTAGTTTTGAGTGGGGCTCAGAACAAGAGAAGGCTCTTCGGCATATTCAGGCTGCTGTGCAGGCTGCTTTGCCACTGGGGTCAGAGGATCCAGCAGATCCAAAAGTACATGAAGTGTCAGTGGCAGGTAGAGATGCTGTTTGGAGTCTCTGGCACCTCCATAGATGAGTCACACAAGAGGCCTTTGGGATTTGGAACAAGGCTCTGCCATCATCTTCAGATAATTTGTGTCTCTTTGAAAAGCAGCTCCTCACCTGCTATTGGGCTTCAGTGGAAACTGAACACTTGCTTGACTATGGAACACCTGGCTATCATGTGACCTGAGTCAACTATTAGGAGCTGGATATTTTCTGATCCACTGAGTCATAAAGTTGAGCATGCACAATTACAGGCCATCATTATATGGAAGTGGTATACATGTGATTGACCCTGAACAAGTCCAGCGGGCACAAGTAAGTTACATGAAGAAGTTGTCTAAATGTCCATAGTTATAATCCTGCTGCAATGCCTTTTGTCTCCCAACATGCACCTATGGACTCATGGAAGGTACTATGTATTTATCTGACTGAGGAAGAGGAGACTAGATTCTGGTTTACAGATGATTCTTCATGTTATGCAAACACCATCTGAGAGTGGGCAGCTGTAGCAATATGATCCCTTTCCAGGGCATTCCTGAATGATGATGGTGAAGGAAACATCTTCACAGCAGGTAGAAAGTCAGGCAGTTCACCTAGTTGTACATTTTACCTGGGAAAAAAATGGTCTATGTGTAACTATATACCGATTCATAGGTTCTAGCCAATGATCTGAGTGGATGGTCAAGGACTTGGAAAGAACATATTGGTAAAATTGATGATAAAATATTTGAGGAAGAGGTCTGTAAATAGACCTCTCCATTTGAGCAAAGCATATAATATATTTGTGTCCCAAAAGGTGACCTCAGCAGAAGAGAACTTTAGTAATCAAGTGGATAGTGTGTCCCATTTTGTGAATAATAATCAACCTGCTCTTTTCAGTCACCTTTGTCATTGCTCATTGGAATCCTAAATAAAGTAGACATGATGGAAGGAATGGAGGTTATGCATGGGCTCAGAAACTGGATTTACACTCACCAAGACTGATTTGCCTACAGCCACGGCTGAATGCCTGACACAGCAGCAGAAATCAACACCAAGTTTCTGATATGGCACCATTCACTGTAAACTGTTGACAAATTGATTGTGTTGGACCACTTCCATTATGGAAAGGGAAGTCTTTTATCCTTACTGAAACAGACACTTATTCTGAGTATGAATTTGTTTTCTCACATATAATGCTTATGGGATGCCTTATCAGCCATCATGGTATTCCGCATAGCATTGCTTTTCACCAAAGAACACATTTCACAGCAAAACTATTTAGTCAGTGGGCTTGTACTCATGGAATTCACTGGTCTTACCATGTTCCTCACCCTCCATGGTCCTCACCATCCAGAAACACCTGGAATGATAGAAAAGTGGAATGCCTTTTGAAGATGCAGTTAAATTGCTGAGTGGTAATACCTTTCAAGGATAGGGCAAGGTTCTTAAAAATGCCATATATGCTTTCAATCAATGTTTATTGTATATTACCATCTCCAAAGCCAGGATTCATGGGTTCAGAAATCAATGTGTGGAAGTGGTGAATAGCACCACTCACCATTACCCCAAGTGATCCATTAGAAAAATTTGTTTTCTGTTCCCAAAACCTTACACCTGGCTGGCATGGAAGTCTTGGTTTCAGAGGGGGAAAAGTTTATACCAGGGAGCACAACAATGATTTCATTGAACTGGAAGCTGTGATTTCCCCTTGGCTACTTTGTCTCCTCCTGACTCTAAATAAATGAACAGAAAGAGTTATGGTATTGGTATGGACTATTGATGTATAGTATCTAGGGGAAAATGGACTATTACTCCACAATGGAGGGAAGGAAAAATATATTTGGAGTGCAGGCTATCCTTTAAGGTGCCTCCCAGTATTACTATGCCCTGTTATATATGTTTGTTAGACATGCTTGTATAGCAAATATGTATTATTGTATAACAAACATATATAACATATATGTTATTAAATCTGTTCCTGTGATGGACCCCTACTGGTACATTAATATTTATTTAAAACCATGTTTCCTGCAGTTATAACATCTCTATTAAATAGTTATACTTATTAAATATATTTTCAAAGACTAACTATAAATTACAAAATGTCAATGTACAGTTAGATGTGTTTTTCCCACTAATGGAAATAATGTAATATACCTAGATTGTTAAGAATGAAAATCTAAACTATTGCATAGAGTGATGTGCAAATAATATATAGATTTATCAATTATTGATGAGGCTTTTTGTGAGATGAAATAGTACTAAGAATAAGTTGCAACTTCCAGAAAGATGGAGGAACAAGAAGCAGCAGAGTAAACAGTCTCTGAGAGAAACAGTTCAGATGCTGGAATACAACACCATGGAGAGGACAAGAAGGAAGGAAGTGGCTCCACTGGATCCAAGGGGAATCTAAAATATGAATTGAAGCCCACAGAGAGAAAAAAAAGAAGAATTTAAGCAAAGAAGAAGGTTGTAGCTGGCGACGCCTTAGCCTGGAGCTGGACTCACCCTGCCAGAAGAGCTGTTGAGCCTGGGGAAGTGCAGTTGCGTTCCAACCCAGAGGTCTCAAAGGAGAGGCGTAGTGGTGAAAGAGAGCGGCAGATGTGGAGATCTGCACTGGCTGGTGATGAGTGCAGGGGACTCCATCGACCTAAGGGAGAGAGCAATTGGCTGGCAACCATTTTGGAGTCTGGCAAGATTAGCCTGGGGCCAGGACTGCTGCTGGCTTCTCCCAGCAGCTCCAGGTTGTGGGCGGACTCGTGGAAGTTACTTGGACTGAGTTCCACTCCTCTGTACTTTCCAGACAACATTGCATAGGTTCCTAACCAGCTTAGATCCGCAGGTTTGGCCACTTCCACTCCTGTGCAAACTGCAGTACACAGCTCAGTGCAGAGGCACGGGAGCCCACCAACAGATACCCACAGCCAGCACTAGCTAGAAAAACCAACCAGCCTTCTAGCAGCTCCAGGTTGAGGGCAGACCTGCGGAAGGTGCACATTCCAGACAACATCACTTAGATTCTTAACCAGCTGAGATCCGCAGGCCCTGGCCAGATCCACTCCTGTGCAAACACTGGGGGCCCTTGTGGGCTGGTACCCAGCTCAGTGCAGAGGCACAGGTGCCCACTATTGGATGTCTGTAGCCAGCATTGGCCAGAAAAGCCAAATAGTCTCACTTAAGAGAAGTTGTGGCCAGTGCCTGACATGCCCGAGACCACACTACCAATGTGTGTGGAAGAAATCAGGAATATGCCAAGATGAAGAAGGAGAGGGTAATCTCTGGCATGCAACCCAAGTAGTGCAAGTCCAGGAGAGGTAAACAGAGAGGAGATCAAGAGTGGCACACCTGAAAGGTCTGGAGTGATGTCAACTGAAGTAAAGAAACAACTTTATGAAGCTATAAGAGAAATGAGAATAGAAATGCTATCCCAGGTAAAAGAAGAAATGAAAAACATAATAAAAGAATTACTAAGTATCTCTAAAAAGACACAGATTAAAAAAAATAGAGGAGCAAAGGAAAATGAGGGAAACCATGAATGAACAATATAAGAGAGATTTAGAATGCATAAAACAGATACAAAGAGATAGCCAAGAAATTAAAAACTCCATTGAAAGCTGGCAAAACCACTTGAAGGAAACTGAAGACAGACTTGCAAACCTTGAAGACAGGTTTGCAGTTTGTGATCATGAAAGGAAAGATCCCTTAACAATAACAAGGAATCAGGAAGTAGCAATTCAATGGCTGCAAGACAATTCCAAGAAACATAACATAAGAATTAAAAATGTGAGTGAAAAAGCAGGGCTCAAGACAAAAGACATCAGGACTCTATTTACACAAATAATTTCTGAGAACTTCCCAAGCATAGGAAAAGAAAGTGCCATCCAAATAAGTAAGGGATATAGAACTCTGGCTAGCCATAACCAAAACACATCTACATCAACATGTAATAATCAAGATTTCAGAAATTCATCACAAGAACAGAATATTCAAAACTGTTAGAGAAAAGAAACAGAACACCTATAAAGGAAAGCCCATCAGAATCATGACAGACTTTTCAACACAAACCATCAAGTCAAGAAGAGGCTGGAGTGAAGTATTGCCTGTCCTGAAAGAAAACAACTTCCAACCCAAACTTATGTACCCTGCAAAACTTTCTTTCAAAATTAATGGAGAAACAAGATACTTCCATGACAAAGAACAACTGAAGGAATTCAAGACCACCAAACCAAGCCTACAAAGAATACTAAAGGACACTCTAGAAAGAGATAAAAAAGACCATGGTCTCAGGAACAATGGCAGAGGGAGGCCAGTTGATTGAATGGAGAGGAAAAATAGGGAGCCAATGGCAGGAAAATAGCATGGCAGAGACAATGCAGTGCAAGAGGGCCTCAATACACCAATAGAAAGAAACACAGGCAGAGTGGATCAGGAGACAGGATCCATCAGTATGCTCTCTACAAGAAACACATTTAACTAGAAAGGAAATTCATAGACTGAAAATCAAAGGAGAGAGAACAATGCCCTATGTGACAGGGAGCCAGAAAAAAAGTAGGGGTAGCCTACCCATCAACTGCAGAATGGACAAGAAAGACATGACATTTTATGTGGTGGAAACCTACTCAGCTATAAAGGAAGATAACCTCAAGGCTTTTGTAGGTGGATAGAAGCAACTTGAGATCATGCTCATGGATGAAATGGTTCAGAGTTATATGGGTGAATTTTGTGCTGTCCCCCTAGTATAAGAAACTAATGGAGTCAGTGGGATCCAAAATACACAATACATATTGGGAAAGTCAGAGGGAAGGAATTATCTGAAAAGGGATGGAAGTGACCACTGTTCATCTATTATTATGATTTGAAACTCATATTGTCTTTATCATTCTGATTAGTTTCATTTTATTGTTTTGTCTGATTTTATTATACTTGATGAAACAGTTATTTTAAAGATGAAATATATAATTGCAGCCATCAAGGATGTCCAGTTATCTTGTTTAGAAATCCTGTATTGCTTTCATTGTTTTGTTTTGATTGAGTTTACTCTATTCTGTGTTGTTGGATTGCAATATATCTGAAGGTGTAGGCAACTATTCTGAAGTTAACAAGAAGAATTATGGTAGCCACTGCTGTTTTACTAGTATCTTGAAGCTTTGTATTGCTTACATTGTTCTGCTTTGCTTTTGTTTTATTTTTTAATGGCTTTATTTTGTTTGATTTTATTTATCCCTGATAAATATATATTGTGAATAAGAAGAGGCATTATGGTAGCCATTATTGATTGCCTTTTGCCCTGTTTAGAAGTCATGTACCATGTTCACTGTTTGATAATGACTGACTCTACTCTGTTTTATTTCATTTGGCTGTATTCTTTTCAAAATTAAAAAAAAGTTGCAATTGGTAAGAAAATCCTTCTGTTTATCTTGGTGGGTACATCTTGTATGGATTAAGTAAGAGCTGAAAGTCAACACAAGCAAAGAATTCCAGAGAAATATGGAAAGACAAAAAAAAAAAAAAGAAATGAGCAGCATTTTCTGTGCAAGTTAGAGAAGGAATGCAATCTTCAGGTACATTCATATACTACAAGGACTTTACATACTGAAGTAGCCCTAGAATTCCCACATTCTAAATATATTCCAAGCATTTTATGCCTAACTTTTGTGCTGTATATTATTTTATGTTCTTTGAAGTTCCCTATTATGTCTTTATTATATCTTGTTAAGGGCCAAATTCTTCCATAGTTAGAAGATAGTGATCTTGCTATTGAGCAATATGACATGAGACTAATTACAAGAAGATTTTAGTGTTTTATTTCACTGAGGCAGTTATTTCATTATGTTATTACACTTAAGCTACCACTTAATCCACATAACTACCTCTTCAAGTAATGTATTATTATCCTCCCTATAAGTTTTTGTATTTTAAGGTGTAGGACCTTCAGTTGAATATTAATAGAACCATATTCTAAACCCATATTTTCTGACTAAAGCCCTCCTGTTTGAAACTTATTAGAATGCAGAAAAAAAAAAAACTTTGTTTCTCCAAAACTGAGGATATTTACACTTAAGTAATGTACTTTTTTTTTTTTTTTTTTTTTTGCGGCACCAGGGATTGAACTCAAGACCTTGCACTTGCCGGGCAGGCGCTTAGACCGCTGAGCTAGATCCCCAGCCCTGTTTTTGAGACAGGGTCTCACTATGCCATTCAGGCTGGCCTTGAGCTCACTTTGTAGCCCAGGCTGGTCTCGAACTCACAACGATCCGCCTGTCTCAGCCTCCCAAGTGCTGGGATTACAGGCATGAGCCACCACGCCCAGCTAGTTTACATCACCAAACCACCATCACTTTAAAGTGAATTTAATTTCAGTTTAGTTTTTTCTTACAGTGAGCATTATGAATTCCTTATACTTTAATTCTAGTGTTTTTGTTTTTTTATGATGCATTTGTAAATGAGTGAGGAAGCAGCTACATATTAGTGAAATTGCGTGTCTTATAGGAGACCACATCTGCATGCTGAACCTCACTAGCACCACAGTCTGTTCTTAATTGTATACTTTTTACACCAAAATCATTACAAATCTTTTTTTACTGTGATAGAAGGGCTGCATTTGGATAGCCTTTAAAAATGTATCTTTATATTGCATATTTTTTCAGTATTTTCTGTTCTCTCATGTCTTTTTTTCTCTGTCTCAGTCTATTTTATTGTCAGATAAAGAGTTATAATTGTTTTAATATAATAATTGATTACATTTATAAGAAAATATGATTTTTAAAAAATTCTGAATGGAGCTATACTACTAAAGTATCAAATAATAGAGTTTGGATTTTAGATTCCTTCCTTTGTGATTCCCTCACAGAACCTCGTATTTGTTACCCCCTCTGCTAAACTGTAAAGTTTTTGAAGAAAAAACTTAAATTTATTTATTTCTGTATAAATGTGTGTGCTCTCATATGTGCATCTGAAAAGAGATAAAAATCTACCTTTATGTATCATTACACTTAAATGTATAGTAGCAGGTGTTTTTAAATTAGCTGAATAAAAATACAAACTGTCTCTTCTGACTGCTCATAAAACAAGCCCTTAGTTGAAATAATTTAAGGAGGGCTTCAAGAACAAGTATACTTTTAACCCTTTTAATCCATAGAAAAAATAGTTCATTGAGGCAGATAGATGTAAGAATAAATTTTACAGGATAGTATCAAAAATTGAACAGTCACAGATTTTGTAGTCATTTTCACATTAAGATTTAAAACAAACAAAAAAAGTAACAACCACTAAGATTTTACTTAGGCATAATATTCATGCTATAATATTCAGTGTTATTTGCACCACCTAAATTAAAGATAATTAAATTTTTTAGCAGAGCAATTTGTTAATGGTACTCATGAGTAAAAAATTATACAAAGTGACAAACTCAATGCTTTCTTTTATTTGAAATCATTTGCCAATGGGAGGTTAAAAAAAAAAACACATGCAAATGGGAGAACTATACCAAGAAACTACTATATTTAAACAAAATCTATTTACCTTTTACCCAGTCTGAATAGATGCTTTTTAATTATTGCTAATTGTTTAAGATGACTTTGCAAGCCCCAGAAGATTTACTCTGAATAAATTTAATTCCTTTAAAATCTCCTTCAGTTACAAACAAATACAGTAAGAAGCCCCATAGGTATGGCAGTAAAATAGTCATAAAGGCAGAAGCATTTAAATTAGTAGTGCAAGAAAGTCTCCCCCAAAAGAGGAAGAAAAGCTGTATAGTTGGAGTTGCAAGAACTGAACATGAAACACACAGTTGAAACATTTAAGAGCATTGTGAAAAAGGTCTATGTTTACTTGTTAAAGAATGTGCTAGGGCAGACTAAAGCATATGAATAGTTCTTTCACAGGTCACAGCGTCCATTCAACCCATGGGCATTGTTATTACTCGACAGAAATAGATGGGCCTAATTAATATTCTGAACATACCTGAGAGAACATTCTTAAGGAAATCATTCTCTGGTGGTTTGAAAATTTAAAAGACAGAAAGAAAGAAAGAAAACTTAGCAGTAAGCATTAAAAATTGGATCCAGATAACAAAGTCAACTGCTCTCAAAGTTTAATGCCTGCTACAAACAGAAGTCTTGTTTGTGTACATTTCTCAGAATAAATGGTTGTGCCTTGTGAAATAAAGTTGAACAATAGTTTGAATTTGCAAGTAATTATATTCTTGACATTTCATTGAGTAACAGGCAGAAATCAACTACAGAAATTTTTTCATAAATGCTTGCAAATTCATATGAATGAATCACGAAGCTATTTATTAGTTGTACATTCACATTAAAATACATACAGCAAAAATGTGTAACATTTTTTATGAAAATGGGAATGTTAATGTTGCAGAAATAGTCAATGACTTAGGAAGAATGTTGAATATTTCAAAATGTTTTCCTAAATAAATCGTTAATACAAATACTATTTTAATGCATATTTAATTCTCCATTTCTTTTAATTCTCCATTTCTTATGTGCAGGTATGATACAGTTAGTTATGAACTTTTCAGTTTTTTATTTCTGACATTTAGAATTATTAATGCAAAATTCCCTATAATTCTACTTATAAAAGATTGCACAGTTATAAATAGGTATACAATATCATGATTAATTTTGAGACAGACTTAAAAATACTTGACCCAAAATAAAAGTCTAAAGCAGAGTACAGGACAAATTTCATTAGTCATTTCAGTATTTTCTGAGTGGATATACATACATACATGCATACATGCAAACAAATAAATACTAATGATAATAGAGGATAATACTTTGAAATATCTAATACAAGATAGAAGTACTTATTGAAGAAACAAATTGTTAAAGTAACTATCCTGTTTAAAAACCTGCATTTAGCAAAGTAATTCATTCTGAGATGGGAGTGAAGTGTTTGGTGCCCAAACCTAACACAGTACACATAAAACATAATTCCTACTGAAATGAATGAAGACTCCATTCACTTCTGAGACACAAAAACCTGTACTTTCTCTGTCTTGCTACTTTAAAGTCCTTTGATAGCTTTTTTTCCTTATTATGTTGATTTAAATGTAGATATTTCTGGGTTCAGAAATCACAAAATAAGCTAAAAGTAGCAAATACTTAAACATGAACCAGATGTATAAATATTCCTTAGGATAAATAGATTGTGGACAATTAACTGTCATCATACCCCTGTTTGTGTTTCTACTCACTCTTGTAGTATGCACCTGTGGCATATTAGGATTATTATCAAAGTGGCAACATACATTCCAAGTTTCAAGTTAATGTAGAAAAACCTGCTTTGTTATTTTATTTTCTTATAAAAAGTGCAAAAAATAAAACAAGAACAATAATGGATGACTACCATCAATAAGAACATTCAAAAAGACTCCATTTCATTTTTTTGTCTGGTTCTAAGTATATTTCATTTTGAATGATCAAAGGAAGATTTGATCCCACTTTAAAAATGTTAAATTCAATAGTCTGTGGTTATATTCTGGTTCAAACCAAAGCAACTGTAAAAAATTGTGAAAAGAATTGAGCACTGGAAATTTGATGATAGTAAGAAATTTTAAATGTTTTAAGATGTGAGGATGACATGGTTTTACTTTTCAGAAGTTTTTAATTTTAGGAATATGTGCAAAAGTGTTTATTTATTGAATGATGTACTGTGAGTGAAAAGCAGGTAGAAGTATTGTGGTTATTCAAAACTGCCAAAAATTATTCAGTATTCTATGCTTTGAAAAGTAGAGGTGGATTCTTCTCATTTTAAGTGTAAACTCTTTAGTGACTTACTACTAATGAACTACTAACAGAATGTGGCAGAAACAGCAGGATAAAATTTTCACAAGTAAGTTCATGTAAGTCATGGTGGCTTCCTCTTTGTCACTTTTCAAAAATATTTACATGAGGGAAGCAGTGGACAGCATTAAGAACTGCCTGCCCCCAACATGTGAGGAGCTGAGACATCTTGCCAATGGCCACTTGAAAACTTCACCATGGAACTGGACCTTCTGTCTTAGCAGTCCTTCAGAGAGCTGCAACCCAACCAATCTTTTGGCTGCAACCTCATGAATGACTCTCAGTCAGAACCATTTGACTAAGGTCCTCCTAAATTTCTAACCCACAGAGAATGAGATAATAGATACTTGTTTTAAGCTGCTAGAGTTTGTTTTCTGTGCTACACTGTTTTTCTTCCTTCCTGTTTCCCTCATTTCTTACATTTTCAGAAACAGACAGTGGGCACAGTATCTATTCACTAACTGTCGACTTTTTGGTGCTGGATAAGGAAAGGACCAAAGGTCACCATAACATTTTACCTACCTTCATGTGTATTTGAAGAGTGTTATAATAAAACTTTGAAAACTAATTGGCACTTCTATTTATCTCATAAGAATATAATTTAAATAGTATCTATCAATATTTTAAGTTTTAAGAATTTTTAAATTTTCTATAAAAGTCCTTTTAAATACCATTACAATCTTAAGTACTTATATACATTGATAACATCTTCACTATCTTCCAGGACCTTTTCAAAATAATAAATGTTAATGAACATATCATACTAATAAAGATACATGGGATTTTTAAATACACACAAAGTTGAAAAGAAACTTAGAGCAAAAATTTGGTGTCTCCTCACACCAAAATCTTTACATTCTCCCAGAAAAACATGCTCTGTGAATTAAAGTGACTTCTTGGCAAATATTCTTTTGAGATAGTCCCCTAATATGGTTTAGATCGAAAATGTCCTTGAAAAGAATCACATGCTTGGAAGATAACAGGAACATGGGTACACTATAGTCATCAGTTGATCAGCCATTGATGAGGTCATAGTTGACTGCACTCCTTGGAGGTGTGACCTAGAAGGGTGTATTCTTGCCTGTTGCTCCTCCCTTTTCTCTCTGCTTCCTAGTTGCCCTGGGTTTAGTACTTTTACTTTGCCATGCCCCTCTTACACACCATTTCTGACTTGAAATCAGCCAACTCTTGACTAAAACTCTATGTCAAATAAACCTGTCATCTTTTAAGTTGTCAGTGTTGGGTGTTTTGTGGCAGAAATTGGAAATGTCTGATATAGCTCCTTTGTGTTCATTGCAACAAAATAAAACTATAAAGATATTATCTTTAAAGATGGCTATATGGGGCCTGGCGTGGTGGCTCACGCCTGTAATCCCAGCACTCGGGAGGCTGAGACAGGCGGATCATTGCAAGTTCGAGACCAGCCTGGGCTACAAAGTGAGCTCAAGGCCAGTCTGAACAGCATAGTGAGACCCTGTCTCAAAAACACAGGGCCGGGGATATAGCTCAGTGGCCTAAGCACCTGCCTGGCAAGCACAAGGTCTTGAGTTCAATCCCCAGTGCCGCAAAAAAAATAAATAAATAAAAAATAAAAAGATTGCTATATGGCCATCTAGATCTCTATCTACTATCAATTTAATCAGTGAGTATATTTAATACTCTTGAACTAAGTAGTGAACAAATAGAAATAATTTTATTTTTAAGAGAAATTCAGTGTTTTATTCCCATGTAATAAATTCTGTTGAAATTGGTTTTTAAAGTTTTGTTTCTTTGGCTCATAATGCTTATTGCATTATGTAGAAAGTTTAAATATTTTGTATTATTAAGTATAATCAGACACATATAAGAAAAATAATGTGCAATAGGCACATACCATGTTCCATGTATTTTACTATATTAAATTTTTATACTTTTCCTGTGATTTGTGTAGTATTTTACACATATATGATGATGAAGCAAAAATTTAAATTCTCTTGATTATGATTGCACAATAATAATTTGGTTCCTGATTTCAGATTTGAATATACTTGACTTTAACACATCAAATTGTATGAGTAATACTAACATGTCTCACACAGTGGACTGTTCTGTGTAGACAGAGAGGGGCAATATAGCCCAGCACCTTAACTCGATGCATATTTAAATTTTTTTTTTAATTTTGAAAAGAACACAACCAAACAAAATAAAACAGAGTAGAGTCAATCACAAGAAAACAATGAATATGGCACATGACTTCTAAACAGAGTAAAAGGCAATGAATAATGGCTACCATAATGCCTCTTGTTATCATCAGTATAACTGCCCATACTATTAAGGACAAATAAAATCAAACAAAATAAAAACAGTAAAACAAAACAAAACAAAACCAAATAAAGCAAAACAATCAAAGCAATAAAGAACTTCAAGATACTAGTAAAACAACAGTGGCTACCACAATGCTTCTTGTTATCTTCAGAATAGTTGCCTACACTTTCAGACATAATACAACCAAACAACACAGAAGAGAGACAAATCAATCAAAACAAAACAATGAAAGCAATACAGCGTTTCGAAACAAGATAATTGGACCTCCTCAGTGGCTGTAATTATGTATTTTGTTATCTTTAAAATAGCTGTCCATGCCATCAAGTGTAATAAAATCAAACAAAAGAGAATAAAAGAGAACTAATCAGAACAATGAAGACAATATGAGTTCCAAATCATGAAAATAGATTAACAGTGACCACTTCTTTTCCTTTTTAGCTAATTTCTCCCCTTTGACTTTCCCAGTATGTACTGTGTATTTTGGATCCCACTAACTCCTTTAGCTTGTTATACTAAGGAGACAACACGAAATTCACCCATGTGACTCTGAATCATTTCATCCATAAGCATGATCTCAAATTGCCTCTATCCACCTAAAAGAGCCTTGAGGTTACCTTCCTTTATAGCTGAGTAGGTTTCCACCACATAAAATGTCATGTCTTTCTTATCCATTCTGCAGTTGATGGGTAAGGTACCCTACTTTTTTTTCTGGCTCCCTGTCACATAGGGCATTGTTCTCTCTCCTTTGACTTTCAGTCTATGAATTTTCTTTCTAGTTAAATGTGTTTCTTATATAGAACATATTGATGGATCCTGTCTCCGGATCCACTCTGCCTGTGTTTCTTTCTATTGGTGCATTGAGACCATCTACATTAATAGTTATGGTCATCATGCACTGCATTGTCTCTGCCATGCTATTTTCCTGCCATTGGCTCCCTAGTTTTCCTCACCATTCAATCGACTGTCCCCATTTGATGGTCCCCCTCTGCCATTGTTCCTGAGACCGTGGTCCTTTTTATCTCTCTCTAGAGTGT
Source organism: Cuniculus paca (assembly GCA_004365215.1). Lineage (NCBI taxonomy): Eukaryota > Metazoa > Chordata > Mammalia > Rodentia > Cuniculidae > Cuniculus > Cuniculus paca. The sequence continues at coordinate 32,355 of RJWT010000031.1, forward strand.
ACTACAGTGTTTTTTGTAGGGTTGGTTTGGTGGTCATAAATTCCTTGAGTTGTTCTTTGTCATGGTAGTATCTTGTTTCTCCATTAATTTTGAAAGAAAGTTTTGCAGGGTACATCAGTCTGGGTTGGAAGTTGTTTTCTTTCAGGACTTGCAATACTTCATTCCAGCCTCTTCTTGACTTGATGGTTTGTGTTGAGAAGTCTGTCATGATTCTGATGGGTTTTCCTTTATAGGTCATCTGTTTCTTTTTTCTAACATCTTTTATTGTTCTGTTCTTGAGTTGAATTTCTGGGATCTTGATTATTATATGTCTGGGTGTAGATTTGTTTTGGTTATGGCTAGCTGGAATTCTAAATGCCTCACTTATTTGAATGTCACTTTCTTTTTCCATGCTTGGGAAGTTCTCAGAACTTATTTGTGTAAATAGAGTCCTGATGTCATTTGTCTTGACCCCTGCTTTATCGCTCACATTTTTAATTCATGTTTCTTTGAGTTGTCTTGAAGCCATTGAATTTTTACTTCCTGATTCCTTGTTATTGTAAAGAAATATTTCCTTTCACCATCACAAGCTGCAAACCTGTCTTCAAGGTTTGAAAGTCTGTCTTCAGTTTCTTTCAAGTGGTTTTGCCAGCTTTCAATGGAGTTTTTAACTTCCTGGATATCTCTTTGAATCTGTTTCATGTATTCTCAGTCTCTCTAATATTGTTCATTCATGGTTTCCCTCATTTTCCTAGGCTCCTCTAGTTTTTTTACCTGTGTCTTCTTTAGAGGTGCTTAGTAATTCTTTTATTATGTTTTTCATTTTTTCTTTTACCTGAGATAGTATTTCTGTTCTAATTTCTTTTATAGCCTCATAAAGTTGTTTCTTTACTTCAGTTGACATCACTTCAGACATTTCAGGTGTGTGACTCCCAATCTCTTCCATGTTAACCTCTCCTGGACTTGCACTGCTTGGGTTGGATGCCAGAGATTGCCTTTTCTTTCTTTGTCTTGACATATTCCTGGTTTCTTCCATACACATGGATAGTGGGGTCCCAGGCACTTCTGGCATTGACTACAATTTCTCTGAAGTCAGACTGTGTGGTCTTTCTAGCCAGTTCTGACTATGGGTATCTGATGGTGGGCACCTGTGCTTCCACACTGAGCTGGATAATGGCCCACAAGGGCCCTTGGAGTTTGCATGGGAGTGGAGCCAGCCAGGGCCCGTGAACCTAAGCTGGTTAGGAACCTAAGCGTGATGTTCTCTGGAATGCGCGTGAGAGTGGGATTTAGTCTAAGCACCTTTCGCAGGTTGAGGAACCTAGAGCTGCTGGAAGAAGCCAGCAGCAGTCCTGGCCCTGGGGTTATCCTGCTCGACTCCAAAATGGCTCCCGGACAATCCCTCTCTCCTGCAGGAGGACTGAGTGTCCTGCAGTCACCACCAACCAGCACAGACCTCTGCATCTGCTACTGTCTTCCACCACTGCACCTCTCAGCAGAGACCTCTGGGATCACCAGCAGCCACCATCACTACGATATTGTGTCCCCATGCTCAACAGGTCCTCTGGCGGGGTAAGTCCAACTCCAGGCTAAGGCACTGTGGCTCCAGGCTACCACCTTCTTTATTTCAGGTTTTCTTTTTACTCTCTCTGAGAGCTTCAATTCACATTTTAGATTCTTCCTGGGTCAAAGGAACCCACTTCCTTCCTTCTTGTTCTCCCCATGATGCTATATTCTAGCATCTCAACTGTTTCTCTCAGAGAGTCTGTTTACTCTGCTGATTACTGTTCCACCATCTTTCCAGAAGTTCCACATTTAAATTTTGAGAAAACATTAAATGGAAAATATTTAGGGATAAAAAAAACATTAGTCCTATAACATGTAGAATTTTTGTAATGAAATGGAGATCTATATGATTTAGAAATGTTTGTGGTGAGCAGCAATTGGAGAAATTTTCATGGAAGAAGTGAAATTTTAGGTAAGCTTACCCTGTGTAAGTTAGCAACAATGAGTCACTATCTCAATAATAATAATAATAATTATTATAATTAATAATAGTAATAATATAAAATAAATTTTTAAAAAACCCACAATACAAAACAAAACAAAAACCTTCCAAATGTCCTGCCCCCTGCCATTACTGTCAACCCAAGTCACACATCACATCACCAACCTGGGGTACAAAAGGACAGAGAATCTGTGTGCCCCACTGCCTACCACTGTTGCTGGTCTTGTGTGACCAGCATGGGAGAGGACAATACCCAAACTCCCAAATCCTATTGAACTCTGCTCCTAGGTTCTCTGCAACACAAGGCATCAAAGGTGACCAAAAACAGATGTCATCAAAGACAAGACCAACACCCAGGAGGAGGCTTTCACTCAAGGTCTAAACTATTACCCCCTCTTGAGACCATGTGACAGAAGGCTTTGAGAAGTTGAGAGCTCCTGGCATCTACTTGGAGGCCCAGTCATGGGCCCGGATGATCACAGGAACCACATTCTGTTGTGGGGCCAGATGACGGGTGTAACCTTCAGAGGAAATGGTCCTGAAGGAGAAGGCATTTAACCCATTGTTAAGCTTCATCTTTTCTACTACTGCCTATGTCCAGCAGAAATTAGTCATCTGAAATACTATAGGTCAATAGATGGGTGACCCATAAAAAAGGTTCCTCTCTAAAATCATAGACCTCTTTGTTCTTGCAAAGGACACTTCATGAATGGTTTTCAAGGTTTGTCAATGAAAGCAGTTGACAATTGATGCCATTGTTATACTAACTTAACTAATACAGCCAAGTGACTTAGCGACTGTTGATCTGGTTTTCTCTGTATGCTAATAATAGATTGTATGGGGGTCATAAATAATACTGTACCACATTCCTGAGGGACAGGGGCTAAGGAAGACAAAATCCTACATTAAAAATAAATGAAAACTAGAAACATGAAAAGACAAGGCAACAAAATACCTCCAAAAAATTCCAACTATCCCAAAAGCAGTTTGAGGATGAATCAAGAAAGAGGAAATTGTAAGCCACACAGTTGAAAGGTCTGAAAGGTTATCAATAAAAGTAAAATACATCAACAAGGTGTGTGGTAATTTTAAACAAGATACAACTAAACAGATAATGACCTAATGAAACAAATGATTAATGAGTCTGAAGAAAACAATAAAAAAACCTAGGGGAACTAAAGAAAGAGATGCAAAACATGAATACACAGCATGGAAAATCTGGGAATTCATAAAAAATGTTCCAAACAGAAATTCAGGCTATTCAAAAAAAGATTGAAAGTACAGACAGCAGAATCAACCCATATGAATATAGAGAGATCTAGAGGTGATGGCTGTAGTCAATGATCAATTAGTAAGAAATACCTTAAAAACAATAAAAGAACATGAAACATGAATCCAACAAGTGCTTAGATGACATGAGGAAAACTAAAATAAAAGTGGGTGAAATTAATGAAAATGCAGAAGATACCACATAGGATATAAAAAGGCTGTTTACACAAGCAGTAGCAGAAAACTTTGGATAAATATACAGAACCCTGAATAACAATGATCAGAAAAAAACTCATTCCATGCCACATATTGATTAAAATGCAACAAATAAAACACAATAATAGAATCTTAATGAGTGCTAGAGAAAAACAAAGAGTCACCTACAAAGTAAAATTCTTCAGAAATGGAAGACTTCTCAACTCAAACCTTAGAGGCAAGAGGACCATGGAATGAAGTATTTCAATCTCTAAAACAAAACAACCTACAACTCAAACTGAAAAATGATCTTTCAAAATTGATGGAGATATAAGATACTTCCATGGTAAAGAGAATTTAAAGAAGCTTATGACCATTGAAACAAAATATTCTCAAGGAGATCCTCAAAGACAAAAATAAAGCTAACCATTACAAAAGTTCCAATAAAATGAATGTCTCTTATAGCTCTAGCAATTACGTAAAATGGAAAAAACCAAAAGAATAAAAGGAAAATATTACAATGACAGGAATAAGGTAATGCATGTCAGTTATAATAATTAATATAAATAGACTCAACTCATCAATAGAAAGACTCATGTTAACAAAATGGATCAAGAAGCAAAATCCAACGCTATGAGGTATACAAGAAACACATTTAACACAAAAAAAGAAATTCACAAACTAAATCAAAGGAAAGAAAATGTATTCCATGAAATAGGAACATGAAAACAAACAGAAGTAGCTAATATATTTTAAGAAGAAGTGCACTTCAAGCTAAAACTGGTCAAAAAAGGAAAAGAAGGGTGCTACATATTGCTTAATGGAATTAGCCAATAAGAAGAAATAATTATAAATATGTACACATGAATCCATGGTGTATTCAAAAAACAAAAACTGATATACATAATAGATCAAACGAACATCAATACAATCATAGTGATGGCCTCAAAACCCCACTATTACAAATAAATTTAAACAACATGCGATTGAATAATCAATGGGTGACAGAAGATGTAAAAGAAGAAATAAGTTCCTAAATTAAATGATAATGCTAATACAACATATCACAATTTATTGGACACAATGAAAGCAGTGCAATGAGGGAAGTCTTTAGCTGTGAATAACCACATCAGAAAAACAGAATGAGCTCAAATGAATAATTTAATGATGCATCTGAAGGTCTTAGAAAAATCCAATGTTGGTACAAGAAGGGACACTAAAAAGATCAGTGTAGAAATTAATGAAATGGAGACCAAAAAAGCACTCTGAAGAATTAATGAATTGAAGAGGTGGTTCTTTGAAGCAATCAACAAAATAGACAGACCTTAGGCAATCTTACAAAAAAAAAAGAAAAGAAAGAAAGAAAGAAAAAAAAAAGAAAGAAAAGTAATGGCACATATCAATGCAATTAGAAATGAAAAAGATGAACTTGTAACAAATAATACCAAAATCCACAAAATTATTAGCAACTACTTCACAAATATATTTAACAGCAATTTGGACATTTCAAAAGAAAAAGAAAGATTCCTAGATACATATGAATTACTAAGCGTGAAACAAGAAGACTTGAAAAATCTGGCACAATCTAACAACAGGAAATGAAATTGAAGCAATAGTAAAGACACTACCAACAAAGAAAAGCCCAGGACCTGATGGATTCACAGCTCAATTCTTCCAGAACTTCAAGGAAGATCTAACATAAATATTCCTCAAACTCTTTAAAGAAATTGAGAGGAGTATTTTCAAAATTATCCTCAGAAGATAACATTATCCTGATCCCAAAACAAAAAAGAGAAATACAGGCCAATTTCTCTAATGAACATAGATGCGAAAATCCCTAACAAGATAATGGCAAACAGAATGAAACAAACTGTGAAAAAGATCATATAGCAAAAACAAGTGACTTCCTCCTAGACATGCAAGAATGGTCCAACATATCAAAATCAATATATGTAGTTCATCTCACAAGCAGAAGGAAGGGAAAAATTATGTGATCAATTCAGTAGATGCAGAAAAAGTTTTTGACAAAATCCAACATCCATTTATTGAAAAATACCCCTGAAGAATATAGGTATGGAATGATCCCATCTCAAATCATTTATGCTTAACCTACTGCCTGCCATCATATTAACTAATGAAAAAATGGAAAGCTTGCCCTCCACAATCAGGAACAAGACAAGAATGTCTATTATTATCACACCAGATCAACTAGTCCTCAAAATGTCAGCCAGAGCAATTAGTCAAGAAAAAGAAATAAAAAGGCAAAAGGTATGTGTTCATGAAATGATGAAGTAAAAATAACATTATTTGGAGATGACATGATGCTTTACTTACAGAATCAAACAAAAAAACACTAAAAGACTCCTAAAATTGATAACCAAATTTACTGAAATAGCACAATACAAAATAAACACAAAACTCAGTAACATTTCAATCCATTAATAACGAATTCACTGAAAAAGAAATTATGAAAACAATACCATTCATAAAATAATCCAGAAAAAAGTAAATATTTTGGTATTAATATAACCAAGAAAGAGAAAGACCTCTACAATCAAAATTACAACACTTTGAAAAATGAACTCAATGAGGACATCAGAAAATTTAAAAATGTCCCCTGTTTCTAGAAAGGCAGAATCAATATAATCCAAGGGGTTAGATTTCCAAAACTGATTTAAACAGATTTAATATCATCCCAATCGAAATACCAATGACATTTTTCACAGATGTAGAAAAAACAATCTTGAAGTTTATACAGAACCCAAAGTGACCCAGAATAGCAGTGTAATCCTGGGTAACAAAGGGGCAAAATAGGAGACATATAAATAGGGTCAGGGGTGGTGGTGCACACCTGTAATCCCAGCACTCTTGAGGCTGAGGTAGGAGAATTGTAGCAAGTTCCAGACCAGCCTGGGCTACAAAGTGAGCTCAAGGTCAGCCTGAACTGCATAGTAAAACCCTGTGTCAAAAAGACAGAAAAAAAAAAAGATATATAAGTAGGAAGTAGAAACAAGTTCAAATAATTCCACAAATTACGTTTTCCCCTGTATCAAAATATTTTAATGTATATGTTAATTCACTTCATTTATAATATTTTCTCTTAGTTCATTGAAAAGAAAGTTTTGTGCTATCATCTATTTATTCCTTGTAAGAGAGAATTACTTGTAAGAGTAACTACTATGAAAATAATGATATGCAGTGTACTGTTGTTATATTCTTATTATTTTCTTATGAAATTTTGTTTTAATTTTTCATGACATTAAAAAGAAAAGAAAATCTTTCAAAAAGACCTTGAGATTAAGCTCAGTGAAAATGTCCTTGCTTTAAAACCCAGTATCCCCCACAAAGGAAGAGTTTCTTTCTGAATGAACACATGTAAATGAAAATCAGATGTGTGATTCTTGAGATTAATTTTTTCCTGATTTTACTCCTTTTTTTGCCTATTTTTGTTGGAATGCAGATATAACAGTCATATCTTGGTGCTCAACTGCTTTCACACTCAGCAAATTTGGCATCTTGACATGAAAGTTTTATGATTCATTTGTTTGATTCTCAAGGCAAAAACTAGAAATTGCAGTTGTCAGTTAGCTCTTGATTTACTATCTGTTCCAGTCCAAGTAACTTGTTTGTTACTTGTCATGTTTGGTATACATTTTTCCTCCCAGAACCAACTAATGATCAGTAACCAAGGCACTTTACTTAAACCAAAGGTACAATGTTATATATTAAACACTTGCATTCTAAAAGTGAGGAACAGGGGAATAGAAAAGAATACTATGCAACCAACATAACGTAAAAAACATTGAAACCTGTGATTCCACATCTTGTATCCAAGTCAAATAATGGCATGGATGCCAAAGAGTACAACTAGACTCATGTTTATCACCATGTACTAAACAAAAGACAAAATGAGTAAAAGATCTAAATATTAAAATTGAAACACTAAATTTACTGGAAGAGAAAATAAGTAGAAATCTTGAAGACATAGGTGTAGGCAGAAACTTCATGAAAAAAACCCAGACTGCAAGGGAAATACTACAAAGAATAAACAAATGAGATCTCATCTTATTAAAAAGCTTTTGAACTGCAAAATAAATCACTAACAGAGTGAAAAGACAACACACAGAGTGGGAGAAAATTATAGTTTGTTGTTTCTCAGTCAAAAGACTTATATCTAGAACATATAAAAAATTGAAAAAAATCAGACCCCCAAAATTCAAGGACTCAGTCCAAAAATGGGCACCTGAGATAAGCACACACTTCCCAGATGAAGAAACACAATTGACAAACAAATATATGAAAAAATGTTCAACATCACTGGTCATTCAAGAGATGTAAATTAAAACAACACTGAGGTTCCATTTCACCCCAGAAAGAAAGGTTATTATCAAAAATTCAAGTGATTATAAATGCTGGAGGGACTGTGAGGAAAAAGGAACCTTCTCTACTATTGGTGGGAGTGTAGACTGGTGCAACCACTGTGGAAATTAGTGTGGAGTTTCCTTACAAAACTAGGATTAGAGGTCCCATTCAACCTACCTGTTCCCTCTAGGGTATCTTCCCAGAAGTATTAAAAACATCATACGACAGCTATATGTGTGCACTCACGTTTATAGCAGCATGATCTGTAATAGCTAAAATTGGAAACAATCCAAATGCCTATCAGCTGAGGAATGGATAAAAAAAGATGTGTTTTTTTTTCTTTTTTAATATAATGCAGTACTATTCGGCCATGAAGAAGGATTAACTAGAGATTTTATAGGTAAATGAATGCAAATTGAGACCATACTCATAAGTGACATAAATCAGACCCGTATGTGTAGCCATCATATTGTATCACTAGTGTGAGAAACTCTACAAGTGAATGGGGTCCAAACTGTACAACAAATATTGTGAATTGTGAAGAAACTTCAAAAGAAAAGAAGAACTGTGATGGATGAAAGGGGAAAGGAAGGAAAGGAAAATATATTTATACACAAGAGAGTTGTACAACGAGTTTCTCTTAGTTCATTGAAAAGTAAGGTTTGTGCTAATACAGTTTGAACAAGATATCATGTCTGTATCTTGTACTCTGAATACCTACTCTGAAGACAACAATGCACAATGTACCAATTGTAACTCTCCTACTAACCAGTTTTGAAACTGTTTTGTTGCTATTTTTTCTCTTTAAAATAAAAACAAAAAAATGGTGATGTGGTAAAAAGTGAGTTCCAGAGTGTTTGGGCGGCTCTATCCCTGTCACCTTGGTATTTATAGCCCTCGTGGCCTCTCTCTTGGAGTGGCTTTACTTGCTACCTGTAGCTTTCTCTAGCACATATTCCATGTTCCTGGAATACTGCACTTCCCGGGGTGTTCACTGCAACTTTGGCTTCATTCCTACTGCTTTATACAATGCCCCCTCTGAAGCTGTTTGCTTGTTCTTGAGGCCTTCCTTTGAAATCTGGGTGGAAGTGTCTTTGACCTCAAACACATTTTTCATGCTGGTAAATCCATCATCATATGGAGAATGTCAAAGTATGCTACCAGGTTGAACAGTATTCATGCACCTCTGGACTATGCCTACAGTGATCTGTCTGTATTTGATGGTAGATCATAGTAAAACTCATTCTGAGGACCCATATCCTTAGGCAATCCCTCTTCAGCAGGGATGCTAGCTACTCTTTTCTCAAACAAATGGTTTGCACTTTTGTACCCTAAGTCAGTGATGGGTGGAGTCTTACAGATCCCCGAGATGTATTCAAAGAGTCTTTCTCCTTGCACTGATTGAAAGTACCTTCTGTCTTTTTAATGGTGCTATTCTCTTCAGCAACTGTAATTTCTTTGCCTCTATCTTCTTTTTTTTGTTTGTTTTTCACGGCACCAGAGATTGAACTCACAACCTTGCGCTTGCTAGGCAGGCGCTTAGGCCGCTGGGCTAGATCCCCAGCCCTTGTGTTTTTGAGACAGGGTTTCACTATGCTCTTCAGGCTGGCCTTGAGCTCACTTTGTAGTGCAGGCTGGTCTCGAACTCACAACGATCAGCCTGTCTCAGCCTCCCGAGTGCTGGGATTACAGGCGTGAGCCACCACGCCCAGCTCTCTGCCTCTATCTTTCTACTGGTTGTTTTAGTGTCAAATTTAAGTTTTCAAATCCCTCCACTCTGGTTTCTTCCCGATTCTGATCATAACTCCATTAATAGCAGTTAGAAATGCCTATACCAAAACTTGGATGTTTGGCTGCCTTGAAATTTCACCTACCTGGTAAATTAGTCCATATTCCTTAAATGCATTCTCTCCCAGAGCATGGCAAAGTGTAGACAAATGTCTGACCACTGTGTAGCATGTTTGGCCTTTAATTCCCAACAGAATCTTTATTCCCAGATGAAACCTCACGGACCTATCCTTTTCTCTCCATATTCCTATCAGCATTCCAAGCTCCAAACAGAATCACACTTCATGCTCTGCTTACATCATTTTAGTGCTTTTCTAGCCCTCTTTGCCAGAACTATCCCACAAAACAGTTTCAAAGCTTCTGAACCACATGGTCAGGTGTACTTACAGCAATGAAACTGCTGCCAATAGCAATTTCCTGTATTAGTCATTTTGCTTTCAATGGGAAAAAATACCTAACAACCATATATTAAGGAGGAGAGATTTATTTTAGCTCATAGTTTCAAACTATTCAGGCCATGATCATCTCACTTCAAGGAAGAAACACCATGGCTGAAAGGTATGGCATAACAAAGCTGCTCACTTTGTGGTGTACTGGAAAAAATTCATAGGGGAAGATCACTAATAAGCCATAAACCTTCTAAAGCTATGTTCCCTGTAATCCACCTCCAAGTGGGCCCTGACTCATATCACACATTCAGCTATGAATTTGAATGGATTTACTGATCCATGGGTAAAATGCCCCTGTTATACAATCACAATTCAGTATTATCTAATCAGCAAATTTACAATTAAGCCTATCACAATTAGTATGAATTTTCTTATTTCTGATACATTTGGGAGGAATTGATTGCAATTCAATTGGAATTTATATAAAAGATGAAGAAAAATCATAGTGTGGGCATTCTCAGTTTACAAGGTTGATAATCTTCATACATCTGACTGAAATTAAGGAATTGAAAAGGCATATTTGTTGCAGAAGGACAGAGGTAATTTTCTTGATGAATGATTGTGTATGTGGGCTCCTTATATGGACTTGTAAGCTGCTAAAAATGGAAGCAGAGAAAAAACAGTGGATTTTACATTTAGGTATCATCAGAAAAAGAAGGAAATGTCATAGAATTGGATGATTTTTTAAAAATTGCTAAGCTACAATCTCAGGTATAAAGAAGGAAAATGTGAGTCTCCATTAAAGGCAGTAGTAAAAGCAAAAATCATGAATGGGGCCTGAGAAGAGCTGTTAGGAAGGAGAAGCATCAAGAAAACTAATGCAGATCTATTAGAGACATAATCAAGAGAGGATTTGGGATTTAGCAAAAGTTCTTAGATAAGATGACTTCAGAGACTTGTAGGAAAGCAGTTCTGGTAGTGGTGAGAGTGATACAGAGGTTCTATTTCAGGAGCAGAGTAATAAAATGGAAAGAGAGAAACTATAATATATTTAGCAAAGTAGTGAGAGTGAAAACTTCCAAGTTCTATTCTGATAAACAGGCAATTACAAAGGAACAGGTGAAAGACTGACGAAGAGTTTTGCTCCTGCAGAAGGTTTGAAACCATAAACACTTCCTGGAGTAGCAGTTTAAAAAAATAGCTTTAATATCCTTCATTTTGTGTCACAATGCCAATTGGTTTTAAACTTTTGGAAAAAGATTATAAAAAGTCATTTCCTCCATTTTGTAATAATTGACCGGAATGTGTTAACCTAGAGAAATTTGCAAATATTAAACTCTTAATGAAAAAAGTTTCTCCTTATTTTCAAAGAGCTAACAAATTTTACAGTATGTTTACATGGAAAAATGTCTTTTGTTCATAGAAAAACTGTATTTTATTCAGGCCTTTGTATTCAATATTATGCAAGCTAATTATTCTTTGCTACCTATATCCTATTCATTATCACACAGTATCAGAAAGCTACAAATAAATATTGTGTTCTTAGGTGTCCTTTCAAAATTGATTACAAATATACATAATAGTTTGATTTTAATATTATGCATATAGGGTCTATACAGGAAAAATTAGCAGTGTATATTAGATATTAAAATATAAGTGAACAATAAAATAATAAAATGGCCAAAAAAAGACAATGTGTCATATGCTAGTCATTATCTTTTATTTCTGATTAATGTGATAAATTCCTCATAAAGTTTATGGCAAAAATGGATAAAAGAAAAAATTCATAAAGCAGTGATAAAGCTTAACTGTTTTTAGACAAAACAAGAGGAAACGATTCTTTTTTTGACACATCAGAGCTCATTAGATTTCTTGTTTCCTTCTTGAAGCTCAGGAAGATCCTATTGAAATTTTCTTAAAATAACCTCCAAAAGATTAATTTTTTCTAGCATAATTATTTCTACATTTTGCCTTTGAAAAATGGATTGTCTATTATTTTTCATAATTTATTGGTTTTCTATTTTATATGTATGTTCAATATTATCAATTATATTCTCTTTGGAAGTAAACAGATGCTAAATGATGCATAATGCATTATATGATTATTAACTCATAATAAAAGTAAGTCATTGCATTTTAGGGAAAGTAGGATAAATGTAAAAGAATTAACTTATCTTAAGTTTTTAAGAACTATGTCGAAATTAACTTTCTTAATGAAAATTAATACCAACTAAGGATAAGCAGAAACTTCTCTTGTCTGGGAGCCCTGAAATTCAGTTTTAAATCTTCTCTTTGCCATTGAAAGTTTAGCTGAGTTGACCAAGTCTCAGCGTTTTGATACTTGGGTTTTTTCATCTAAGAATTTATTAAATTTGACTTATTATTCAGTAAGTCTCTTGCCTATTCTAAAATTTCTGACTTTAGGGATGTATCTCTGTATTAGAAGTCCTTCCCTAGTATGCATAAGTGCTTGTGTTCAATCCTCATCACACAGACACACACACACACACACACACATACACACGGAATGAAATGAAAAAGGAAAAAAACCCTCTAAAATATCTTTCATAAATCTGTGTGTAGTGACATGCATCTGTAATCCCAGCTACTATGGGAGACTAAGGTAGGATGCTAAAGGAAGTCAATTAGTTGAGCTGAAAAGTTTGAAGCCAGCCTGGATAAACAAGGTGAAACTATCTCTAACTCTTAATATTTCTTAGAATGTTTTTTGAAGTTCCTTATATTTTAAAAGTGTTGTTTTGCTTTATATTCTTATTTCACTGGGTATATTCATGAATGTTTAAAGTCTAAAGTCAGACAGGAAGCAACACACAAGAATAATAAAAAGTAAACATTGTGATTTTTTAAAAATTTATTTTGAAAAAATATATTTTAGTGAACAAAATAGAAATATTTAACTTCTAAAAGTCTGTGAAATTGTAACTAATCAAAATTTAAAACCAGAGATTTTGTCATAAAAGATTGAGAATGTAATTCTTTACAGAGTACTTATGTTGAAATGTTCTAAAATTACAATTTGGCTTATAGGTCTTATGGATAATGGATCAGATGAATATGCTCCTTAGAAATTCAACACATCTGCCCCAGTGAATACCAGAAAAGGAAATTTCTATTGAAATGAAAACTATGTATTTTAATATGATTCTTTGTTTTTGTTGCTAAAAAGATTTGTTTCTAATTTTATTTGCTTTGTGGGTAATTTGGGAGTGAGTTTTCTGGATGGTCCATCTCCATTTCAGAGTGACAGCAGGAAGGCATTCAACAACCAAAGACCTAAGACAACAAAATAGAATTTATATTGGAAGGAAACCAAGAAATATGCATCTGCACAATTTCTCATTTGCTTAACCAGCTGGCTTAGTTTCTTGTTTATGTCCTCTTTGAAGTGTTTGAGTGTTCTTTTCTTTGTGTTTTATAACCTTGTATATATTCAAAATACTTTATCTACCTCTGGCAAAGGAGTGGGATCCAAGAGAACAATGTCATTCTGACTAAATTACTACAGAGAGCGGGCAAAAGCTACAGTTTTCATACTATCTCCCTGACACTATCCGACTCTAAGGTCTTTCCTTAATAACAGTGTATACCTAATTATAATATCTCGGCTTCATTAACACTTTTAACCATCTTGTAACCTATTGACAGTAGTAAAGAGGCCAATGGATACTTACATAGGAGAAGAAAATCACAAAGATGTTACACCAGTTATTGAAGTAATTGACTCAGATTTTGCAGTTGCAAAATTGATATTCTCCAAATGTTAATTTCTCTAAATTTTCCAAAAGTTACTCCTGATTTTTCTTTATGTTTCTGGGGAAAAGATATATATCAGCATCAGTATCTCAATGAAATTGACAAGTTCTTACCAAACCTAAGGAAAATAAAAGAGAGAACATGAAAATAACTAAAATAAAAATCAAAAACAAGATCTTTACTTCAAATCTTTTAGACATTGAAAAGCTATTATGTTGACTTACTATTGCTCTGACAAAATACCTGAGAAAGTCTAATTAATAAAGGAAACTGTTTATTATTGCTTACAGATAATTATTGCTTAAAACAATTGAAGCAACGGACTCTGTACACGATTGTTGTGGGTCTGTGATAATGCATCATAGCTGGGCATGCGACAGAGGAAGTCTTTTCTCCTCAAGGCAGGTCACAAGCAAAGAGAAATGAAAGAATCTAATATCCACTACCCCACTGAAGAGTGTATCTCAAGTGTTGTAACTCCTTGCACTAGATCCCACTTCCTAAAGTTTCCATTACCACTTTACAGTTCCACAGAAAAAGGATGAAACCTGTAATCCATGCATTTTTGCAGAATATACCAGATTAAAACGTAGTAAATATGAATTGTAAAGCAATGTTATAGCTTATATCTACATGTCATTGCAAAGCCTCATGCACTTATAGGTGAGGCTTTTATGACTGGGTAATGCATGTGTAATACTGGATTAGTCCACAGATTGCTTTGGCATAGGTCCGAGTGTGAATGATGGACTTACTGAAAGGCAAGACTCACCCTGAGTGTAGGTGATACCTATCAATAGGCTTGCAGCTTGGATGAAATAAAAAGTGAAAGAAGAAAGAAGTCTCACTTCTTGCCTTCAACATCATGAACTGTTTCCCCTCTGTAATGCCCCTGCCACTGTACATTAGAGCCAGCCAACTATGGATTGAAATTCCTACAAATTTTGAGCTGAAATAAATCTTCTCTTCTTTAGCCTGTTTTGTTCCAGCAACAAGAAAGTAACTAAGATAGAATTTGGTACTGACAGTAGTGGGGTCATTGCTGTGACTGCACATGACTATGTGGTTCAGAAGCCTTTGGAAGTAACTTACAGGAAGAGTTTGGAAATGTTTAGAGATACTGGCAAAAGATGCAATTCTGGTATGCTATGTGCAAAGTTTAATGAAGGATTCTGATTAGAGTTCAGAATGCTGATAGAAATGCAGCTAGTAAAGACCTAACTCAGGAGGTTTCAGTTAAGAACAAGGATTTCATTGGCATTTGAACTCCAGGGCATGTGTATTATATTTTAGCAGAAAATTTTTCTGCATTTTGCTTATTTACAGAGACTTTGTAGGAGACTTGGATTAAGAGCAGTGTATTAATTAATCTGGTGGAAGAAATTTCAAGGCAGACTAATGTGAGGCAATGAAATGGTTACTGTTGTGGGTTGTTAGCCAACTGTACATTTTGGAAATTAAGAACAAATGTCCCAAAAGAATGAATTTAAAGGTTTTGAATTTGGCCAGAAAGGAAGCTCTGGTAGAGTTGTGGCCTGCAAAGATAGAGCAGAGGAGAACTGGTTGCTGAAAAGATTAGCTTAAAAAGCCCAACATTTCTTAACAGAATAGAAAAGATAGTTTGATGACATCACAACAACCAGTAGGACACCACCACTTATAGCCTCAAAATTGCAAAAGTGAAAGACATTGCTTTGAGAAGAGAACCACAGGGCAGCATGTTCCAGAATAGAGGTGGACTAGGGAATTTGTTCCTGAGTACTGGGTTCATAGCACAAAGAAATTCAGGCAGTCAACCCTTATAGCCAAAAGAGATGGATGCAATGGAAGTATGGCTACTGGTCCAGCTGGCAGCAGACTTTGGTGTGTTTCACACCGTGCTCATTTTAGGGACATGCAGAATCCAAGAGTTGTAGGGTCAGGAAGGCTTCTTCCAAGATTTCAGAAGAAGGCAAGGTAGGCCAGGCAATATGAAACCAAAGGAACAGATTATAAAACTGTGGATGTGAAGAAAAAGGACAGCCCATCTGGATTATCTGAGGAAAGTTGCAAGCAGTTTAGCAAAATTGGCCTGAGAGAGAGATCATGAGGGGTAACAGCACCAGCAGATGCCATAAGGGGGAGAGAATCACTCAAGCTCTTTGGAATTCATGTCTTGCCACAGATTACCCCAGGTGCTGGACATGGAACTATGGGATTTAGTGTTTGCCCAGATGGATTTTGGTTTCTTCTGCTAGGTCCATCTGCCATGCCACAGAATATTGGAGCCAGTCAACAGTGGACTGATATCTCTACACCTGTGAGCTAAAAAAAGCTATTACTCTTTAAACTTGTGGTATCTAGTATTTTTTCCCACACTGAGAAAGTAACTGAGACCAGCAACAAATTTAGAAATAAAGTGGAAAAATTCTTAGAATTTTCCAATTGCTAATCTGACTAAAGAAGATAATGAAAATCTAAACGAGTGTATAACAAGAGATTGAAGCACTAATCCTAAACTGTTAACAAAGAAAAGTCCAAAACTGGATGACTGCACTGATGATGACTTTTCAACTCATTTAAACACATACTGTTAACGGCAAAGACAGTCACCGATACCACACAACTACAGAGTAGTATCTCCATATTTCTCAACAAAATACTAATATGTCATTTATATTAAGAAGTTTATACCTTAAATGTACTTATCCCAGGAATGCAAACATGTTTCAACATAAGAAAATTTGTTGATGCCATATACCATATAATCATAACAAAGTTAGGTAATATAATTATATATAATTATAATATAATTATTTTAAAATATTGTCATTTCAATAGACACAGGAAAAACATCTCAAAAATTTCAAAGCTTCCATAATAAAAGCAACCAACAAATGAGGCATGGAAGGAAATTTTCTAAGAAGAGTAATATTTACATGAAAAAACTGATATTTAGGAAAAATTCACAGTTGATATTATAGTCAGTACTGAAAGGCAAAAATCTTAACTTCTGTAATCAAACAAAACAAGAAAGTTGGTTTTTGACACTGTTATTCAACACTGTGATGGAATACACAGCGAGAGCTCAGAGGGACAAGACAGAGGGGGATAGAGAGAGAGTAAGGCTGGGAGACATGGGAGTGAGAGAGAGAGAGAGACGGAGAGAGAGACAGAGACAGAGACCAAGACAGAGACAGAGAGACAGAGAGATTTAAGTGGGAAAAGGCTCAAGTATCTCTGTTTTCTGTGACATTATTCTTCACTGAGAATATCCCAAAGTATCCACAAGACTATTATGGTACCCTTCTTCCCCATCCACTGGGGATAATGACAAGACTCTCAGTGAGTGCCTAAAATTCAGAATGTACCACATCATATATATGCTCTGTTTTTGATATATATATATATATATATATATATATATATACTCATGATAAAGTTTAATTTATAAATTAGGTAAATGAAATTAAAACTAAAAATAAAATAGAATACTTAGAGTAATATACTGTAAAGATGACATTTACACACAAATTGTTTATTTCTGGATCTTTACGTTTGCTATTTTGAAATCACCTTTGATTACAGGTAAATAAATCATGGAAAGTGAAACTAAAAAATAAAGGATGATAGTGCATTAGAGCTAATAAATAAATGTAGCTAATTACAGGGTATAAAATAAGGTGTGTTCCTATGCAACAACAATAAACAACCCAACAATGATGCTAAGGCAATTCTATCTAAAACAGCATTCAAAAAAATAAAATAACTAGGAAAAAGTTTAACAAAATTAAATATCTGTACACAGAAAACTATGAAAATGTCAAAATAACTTAGGAAATTCCTAGTTGAATGAAACATTAGTACACATTATATTTTACGTTAATGGATTGAAGCTATTAAAATCACAGTGCTACCCTAAAGTAATCTATGAAATCAATACAGTCCCTATTAAAATTCCAATGATCATTTTTTCAGAATTTGAAAATCTGCTAATGTATTGAAAACATGGAATTTAAAAGACTCACAGAATGCATTGTAATATCAAAAAAGAAAAAAAGTTGAAAGACTCATAATTTTAAATTTAAGAACTTGCTACAAATTTATAATAATCAAAACATTGTGGTCCCAGCAAAGAAATATTAAAGTCAATTGGACACAACTGATACTTTAGAAATAAGTGGAAATCTATGACTGATTTTGACAAAAGCATAAATAGTGTTCCATTTAGACAGTGCACTCATTTTAGAAAAATGGTGCTAGAAGAATAGGACACATCCATGCAAAAGAATGAAAGTTTTTGTTTTTTGTTTGTTTTATTTGTTTTTGTTTTGTTTTTGGTTTTTTGTTTTTGAATAGGACTCCAGAAAATCAACACATGGCCTCTAGGATGGCAGACAATTGTTCTACCACTAATCTACAACTGAAGCCTCAAGAATGAAGTTTGATCTCTTCCTTATGTCATATATAATAATTAAATGTATTAAAAACATATGCAGAAAATCTATAAAATTTAGAATAAAACCGAGGGATACCTATTCAAAGCCTCAGATTTGGCAATAAATCCTCAGTTTTTAACAACAGAAGCAGAAATGACAAAAAAAAATTGTTCCTCATAAAAACTAAAAATTTTTCAATGTAAAGAACATTATAAAAAAAGTTAAATGAAAGACTAAATGAAAGCCTAGGAAAAATATTTGGAATATCTGGTAAGGATTTAATACCTGGAACAAATAAGGAATTCTTATAACTCAACAACAGAAAGACAGTTAACTCAAAAAAGAAATTGGAAATGAACTTGAATTTCTCCAAACATGATAAACATGTGCTCAAAAAAGTATATGAAAATGTGTTCAACTTCACTGCTCTTTAAGGAAATGCAAATCAAATCCCAGGGAAAATTTGCTTTCTACCTACTAGAATAAAAATAAATTTGGAGAAGATGTAGAGAAAAGCAGAAAATAAAATGTTGGCAAAGATTTGATGAAATTGGAACTGCTATATATTGCTATTTAGAATGTAAAATGGCACAGCCACTTTGGAAAGCAATCTACTACTTTCTCAAAATGGTAAACATAATTACCATACATTACAGGACTTTTACTGCTAGACATATATACAAGGGGAATGAAGATACAAATTCATACAGAAATTTGCATCAAAATGTATGTAGCAGCATTATTTATGATAAACACGTTCTTCAGCTCAATTATAAACCAGAAATGAATGCATAAATAAATACACATTTAACAGAATCTTACCTAACTATAAAAAAGAAATTATAAGCTGGGCGTGGTGGCTCACGCCTGTAATCCCAGCACTCAGGAGGCCAAGACAGGAGGATCGTTTTGAGTTCGAAACCAGCCTGGGCTACAAAGTGAGCTCAAAGCCAGCCTGGACGGCATAGTAAGACCCCGTCTCAAAAAGACAAGAGCTGGGGATCTAGCTCAGTGGCCTAAGTGCCTGCCTGGCAAGCACATGGTCACGAGTTGGATCCCTGGTGCCACAAAAAAAAAAAAAAAAAAAGGAATTATGCATGTTACACCTTGAATTAACTTCCAAAACACTAATTTAGCTAACAGAAAGTGTAAAAGAAAACGACAAATATTTTATGTTACTTTAGTATAAACTACTCAGAGTAGGCAAATGCATAAAGACAGAAAGAAAATTAGTGATTTCTAGAAGACAGTGGAAGAAAAGTTGAGAATGATTAAGGTATGGGGTGTAGAGAGGCCGCACTGACTCCATTTTGTCCCAGACACATCCAGTTGATAGTGTCTCTTGAAAGTGCAGGCCTTGAAACATCCCCTCAAGATAAAAGCCTGAGGACCCATAAGGACAAGAAGCAAACAAGTTACCTAATCTAAGCAGGCACCGTATAAGTTTCTTTGTTCTTAATGAAAGCTGCTTGCTTATGCTGGTTGGGCAGCCACCATTTTGCTGAACCTTGATGTGTGTGTCCCTTTATTTTTCCTTTGCTTGCAGAACCCCAACAATAAGGAATTTTTTTTTTTTTTTTTTTGCAGCACCAGGGATTGAATTCATGACCTCGCGCTTGCCAGGCATTACAAATTTGGAGTTAAAGTTAAAATTCTGTGATTTTCATTAGTACTAGTAGAGGAAACATCATCTTCAAATATAAATGTGTAAATATGTGGTGATTTGGTATCAAATATATTCAAAGGACCTATGATTGTCGTTTCTGTCAAAAGTTGAGTGCATGCTTTGGCTTCATTGAATAATTGGAAAAGTCTATATTGAGACAATCATGAGTTTTGTGTAGTTCTTCTGTGATCCAGACTTTAGCTGAAAGGTTGTCCTATCTGGACAGTGCACCTAAGGAAGGTTTTAATGAGATTGAGTTGGTTAACACCAAGATAAAATATAATTTTGCTAAACCTGGAATTTGCCACAGGAAGATGATTGAAAAAACTAAGAATGATTAAAATGGAAACAAAGAAACAAACATAATTTTATAAAAATGGTATCTTTTATTTTTTTAAAGCTGTAAAAGCTCTTTAGTTCCTAAAGTCTGTTAAAAAAAAATATGAATGAAAACAACAGAAGAAAAGATATATAATTAGCGAAAAAGAGAAAACTCTAAACTTCATTATTGCCTTCACATTTGATGCTTTATGCAGTAGGTGTTTTGAATCACTGAAATAACCTAATGGTAATTGCAAGATGTCTGTAAGAGATGACACGATTCTTTAGCACAGAATTAGGAGATGGTCAGGCCCAGGTACACCACTTTTGTCAGTGTGACCTTGGCTGATTTGCATGTCCTCCTTAAACATACAATGTTTTCCACTGAAAAATTAGACAATATCTACATTACAAATTTATGGTAATTTCTAAAGCACCTATAAAGAAAGCCTGGTGCCTGACATAGTAACACTCATGGCATATGTGTTATCATTATGTTAACTGTGAAGACAGCAATGGACTGCAAGTTCTTGGATTGAGTCAGAATTGCTGACACAAACAACTGAAAGGAGAAAATTTTACACTGTCATCACAGGCAACGCTGTTGAGTAGATCTCCCTAATAATAATTACATTACCAAGATATTTGGGATTACCCTGTCAATATTCCTTTCTTCAGGGAAAGAAGATCAATAGAAAAATTGCCCTGGTAGGCTCTCTCTCAAACAAAACAAGATTTGAACTGCAGAATTTTCAAATTTGAATAAAAAGTATGAAGCTAAAGAACAGTTCATTACATTTAGAACATATTTGTTATGATTAACAGTTCCAAGGCTCCTCTTCTGGCAGATGTTCAATTCCATGTTTTTAAATTTTAAATATCTTCGTAGTTATTTGTTGAGCATGATCTTATGAAATCTGTAAAACATCTGTCAAGGAACTATCCTTGATATTGATAATAGTCACTTGTAGACTATTAGGAAGTTGTAAGACTTCCAAGAATCCCATCATTTGTCAAGGGGTGTTTATTCTTACCGACACATTTTTTTCATTACTTTCTGTTTTCATTCCTTCTTTTCATGATCTAGACACCATTAGAAGCTTTCAATATATTTCCTTTTTGATTGATTTAGCATGACAAGTGTTGGTTTTTCTTTATAATTTTAATTTATCATAATTTATTACGTAGAAGATCTAGGATACGAATTTATCCTGTGCCAGTTATTACTTAATTCCTAGCATTATAAGGGTTAATGTTAGCAAAATGTGATAAAAATACTGCTAATGTTTAAATAAACATTTTAAAAACATTTATTCAAGTGAAAGATTCACTATCATTAATCCCCTTCAAAATAGTCTCCCGTGCTTTCAACACAGTTATCCTATCTTTCTTTCCAGTTTTTGGAGCAGTTCTGGAAGTCCCTTTTTGTGAGCATTTTTCATGGCTGTCTTGAGGTCCTGAATGGATTTAAAACAGTTACTACAATCTCTGTTAAATAAAAATTTTATGATGTGTTCTCATCCAGCTTACTTACTGGATCTGGCACCCAGTGACTTCCGGCTCTTGTTTAAAGCCAAAATGACTATGAAAGGTAAAATGAAAAGACTTCCAGCTGGTCAAGGTGGCACATACCTATAATCCCAGCACTCAGGAGTTTGAAGCCAGCCTGGACTACAGAGTGAGTTGAAGGCCAGCTTATACTGCATAGCAAAACAACAAACAAAAACAGACTTTCAGAACTGTTTCAGAGAGTGACAAGAATGATATGATAAGTGTTTTCAAAGCAAGAAGGCAGTTTTTTGAGGGGGATTAATGGCAATGTGTCTTTTACTGTAATAATTTTGTTTTAATTTATACATGCCCTATACTGTTGGATTATACTTTGCATTTTCCTGTTTATGCTTATGAAACAATCTAGATGTCCTTGAAGAAAGGTTTTCCAAAAATCAGGACTACTGTCCATAACATCTTTGCCAAAGGTTAGTGATGGTTATATTGTTAGAGAGACAAAATAAAATATCAGAAGCTCTTCTTAATGAAACTACAACAAAGAATTGGAGGACTGAGATCTTTATACTGAGCCTAAAGTAACGTGCTAAAGGACAAATTGGCAATAACATGGATGTCAAGCAAGGCACCAAATGGAGTTCAGAATAACAGAATGTAGGGGCAACCTTGCAGGACTGTGTGGGGAGATGGCTCTAGAGGCAGGATATCATTTTGCATTTCCTGAGAACAATCAGTTAAACCAATCTCACCACTAGAGCCTGCCTTCATCATTGGAACATCATGTTAGAACTTGTGTTACAGTCTTTATATTTTCACTGTATCATTTTACATTAAATTAATAAGGCATTAAACCATATATATATATATATATGGCATATTCTTTTGTCTATTCTGGACAAAGGATGATTGGTCTTGATCTTAGTTGCTAAATAAAATCTCTGTGACAAATACCATATATTTCAGCACCTGCCACAAAGACTGGTTTATAGTGATTATAAAAATAAGCTTGTGTCCCAGTATTAATATTGAATTGTTGAAGTTAATATATTCTTTCTTTCCAAAAAGAATTTTCCAACATATTTCTAGTTAAAAATGCCAATGACTGTGACTTTTAAACAAAGCGTTCATCTGTTATGTGAGCATTTCAAAAAGGCATTTCTTCTACTTTAAGAAAATTATTTAAAAAAATAAAAATACAGTTGAATTATGAGATAAAACATAATTTTGTCAAAAATTAGTTTCATGGCTTAATTCTTTAAATCAGAAACTGTGTTAACACTGAAAAACATTCTGAGAGCCCATTAAGAATATAAGCAATTGATGTTCTAAGGAGATCATTATAAGATATGATTTAAGCATGTAGTTAACAGTTGATGGAAGTGCATAAATGGAGACTAGAGTTCAAAAAACTCCTCAAACAGAACACCTAAATTTTAAAAGACTGGAAAGTATAACATAAAAATTCAAAAGGGACAGGGTATTGTAAGTGAATCAATAAGCAAAAGATCTAAATGATTAATAGGTTATACTAGATGAAATAAAGAATTCCTCAGAAGTCTTTAAATCTGAAATGCCAATTTGTGTATTTTAATCATGACAAAAATAGTGCCTTCAGAATATTTGCTTTTGAAGAGATCCTATTCTGGCTTTCTTTGATAAGAAATAAACATTACTAGCCAATATGGACTAGTTAGGGAATGACAAATATTGGCAGTTACCTCAATGCCTTTCCTTGCAGGAAGAAAACTTGACAGAGTGATTAGATAATGAAGGTAGAGTGTTGCTATCATAAAAATCTCCTTCCAGCAAGCGTGGGTTAGAGACATGGAACTGAGCCAGTAACAGAGTTTACTCCAACTATTACCACCTTCTCTCATTACCTAAAAATCAGAACTGGTTTCGGATGATTCTTGAAAGTTCCTGCTATGTGTGGTAGCACACACCTGTAATCCCAGCACTCAGGAGGCTGAGGCAGGAGGATTGCCATGAGTTTGAGGCCAGCCTGGGCTACGTAGTGAGGTAAAGGCAAGTCTGAACTGCATAGCAAGACTTCGCTTCCAAAAAACAAAAGGAAAAATTCTTGCTTGGTTGGTGTAGAATGAGAAAGGAGACATGCTTGTGGAGTGCACACAAAATATCTAAATAGTCAAGTCAATCAAAAATCCAGTGTAATGGATTGAAATTACCCCTTAAAAGTCATATGATGAAGTCCTAACCAACTACCTCATAAAATCACTGCTTTTCGAGACAGAGCTAAATATTAGGTCAGTTTAAGTGGTCCATAATCTAACATGACTAGTACCCTTGTAAGAAGAACAGATTAGGACAGATACAAAAAGGGAAGAACACGTGAAGATGAGGAGGGAAAATGTTCACCCATTCACTAAAGAAGGAGACCTCAGAGGAAATAAACCCCCTTAAAACCTTGATCTCAGACTTCTAGTCTTCAGAATTAGGAGAAAGTAGATTTATGTTATTTAAGCCATTAATTCTATTATACTATTTTTGTAGTAAACCAAGCAAGATCCGAAAAGGGTCTTAATATAGTTTCACTAATCCCAATAGAAGAAAAGGAGATAGACCAATCCTTGAAATTAATAAGATCCGTTGCCTCTCAAAGTTCATTCTATGTCATCATATTGACTCAAATGTGGTACAGAAGAATGACAACTAATTTTTAAGAGCAAAATGACATAGGAAACAGCCTGCTAAGGCAGGTGATTTCTAGCACCTGTTAATGCTGATGCTGGAAAACATACATCTTGTGAAAGTTAAAGTTCAGGACGAGGTAAACGTTTTATTTAAGAAAGTTATAAATGATAAGAGGCCAGAAGACAAATTATTATATGGGGAGCTAGATGTCTGGGAGGGCGAGGGCCAGAGGAGTTGGGTAAGAAAGATGAGGCCCAGTGCTGAGAGAGAAAAAGAGAAAGAGGTGGAGTCAGTTTGCTAGGGCTTTGCAGCTGACCCAATTTGCATCATTTATCCTGAGAAATTTCTTGGTATGATTAGATTTAGTTTAATACTAAAGAAAAGTACTGCATCTATTGATGAATTTGATGTAGGTAACAATAGAGACTACTCTGGGCTCCCCTGGGAATGGCGTACAACTAGGCCACCATGGTCCGTATTACCTGAGAGGGGTATAGGGATTACACAGTAGTTTAGTGAAGTATTGGATTGAACAGGAAGGATTGAGAAATTTGGTGAAAACCAGTTAGCTATGACATGAATATCAGACCTAAATTCTCTAGGTGAGATTCAGACTTGGGCTATAAATGCTGGTATGGAAGCCAAATATCTTTTCACAGAATTAAATTTGTCCTGTAAAAGTAGTTAACATGCAATGGCAAGTAGAAACACTGAATAGATACCCAGGATTTGGAGGCAGATAAAATCAATGGGCACTGATCAGGATCATTTCCAGAATAGCAGGCCCTGATCTCTGGTGGTCTAGGGCTTATATGGGATAAGCAAGCACAAAGTACAGAGGCAGAATGACTTGTCAATTGGGAATTGGTTTATATAATGTGCATCACAGTGACCAGCTATGCATCACAGTGACCAGCAGTTTCTAAGAAACAAAAGTAACAGGAATGGTAAACAGAACTATTACCTGGGTCAGCTAAGAAAATGAAGTACACTGGTGGGGGGTGGGTATTTCCTGTTACAAATGGAGGCCACATGGAGATTCCCCAAAAGATGCCACTCTCCTGGAGCAGGTCTCACAGAACTCATTGGTTAGTAAGTATCACAGGAGATAACACTCTCACTGACCTAAAATACATTTTACCCTTCCACTGTTCCTTGCCCTAAAAATTAGCTAAAAAGAAAGAAAAAAATAAAACTTTGTACAACATTGAGGAAAAACACATTATTATTTTGTTAATAATCTTTTCAGAATTATAACTTGCACCATTTTTTACTGTGGACTTCTGCACTTTCTTGGGCTGGTGGAGGCTGTGGGGGCACATTAGTGGTGATTCCCAGAGGAAGCAGTCTATATTGGAATAATAGTGACATCTGTACATCAGTGGTGACTTCCTGCACTGCAGGGCCTTCTATGTTCTTCAAAGAAGCAGTGACTCTCAGCAGGAGCATAAGATGACAGGGCAGATATGACAGAGCAGAGCCATTGAAAATGGGAGTGTGGTCTATAGATACAGCATTTAGCTTCACAAGGTACTCAGAAGTATGAACTTGCCATCCCTGTATACCCTGGGGAAGCAGCAGTGGTAAAATAAGTGCACTATAAATCAGAGGAGTAAGCCATCATGCCCAGTGGAAAGGAATTGGTTTGGAGCAAGTGTGAACTTCCTCTAGAACTTGTGGAAATAGTTGGTGAGGTTGCCATGTGAGGGCACAAGGCAGTGCAATTCAACTTTCTATGTTCATGTGGTCTCATTTGCTTTCATAGGCTAGAGTGGCCAGGGGAAATTTTGGTTTCACTGTGTGTAGACAGTGTTTCTGACTCTTAAAAGAGTGTCACAATGAAAGTGTTTTAGGAAGATTAAATTCCAACTTATGAGGAAAGAAATGACTTTATTGGTGGGAAACAGTTACATTCTTTAAAAATTGAGAAAATTTCACTCTTAGGTTTTAAATAGAGCTATTTCACTTACTATGCTGATTTATATATGAAAGGAGGGAGAGGCAGAGTATGAACTCAAAAGGATAAGTATGTTTATTAGCAAACCTGAGGGGATCCTTCTGATCTGGTAGGCAGGAGAAAGAAGGCACTCTCTTACAACTCATGAGGCATTTAAGGGCTTGGAAAGGGAGACAGTGTTTCATGATAGGAGACTTTAAGGAAACTTTAGCAGGAAACTTCTGATTCCCTCTTGGTAATCTGGCTGTTTTGCCTAGAAACCAAAGTTTAAATAAACAGAGATTTAGATCTTATGAAATGGCAGACTTTGATCAAGATAGCAGTGTTCTTGTCCAGTTTGTATCAATATACATACAGTTATGATTTGTGCCTAGATGCCTCCCAAAGCCTCATACACTATTAGATGTATTAGCTTTTTTGGAGGTAGCTGAGTCTAGAGTTTATGATTGATTCATGGTTCAATGCTAGGATTAAGGATGCTGGGATTAAGGGTGGATGGTTACTGGATCGGTCCACTGATTGGATTGGTACAGCCCTAAGGAGGTAGACTGGCTACTGCATAAGGGACAGAAAGAGGCTTGCCTTGCCCTCTTCTCATTGCTTTTGCTGTCTTCTGCCAACATGAACTGTTGCCCCTCTGCCATGTGCTACCTTGCCTTGGATCCAGCCGATTGTGGACTGAAACCTCTACAAACTGCAAGCTAAATAAGCCTTTTCCCTTTAAACTTTGGATGTCAGGAATTTTGTCTCAGCAATAAGAGAAAAATAATTAGACACAACACAAAGAAAAAGAAAAAAAGAAAGAATATCACATCTTTGAGTATTTCACAGAAATCTGCAAAACTGCTGCTGGTTATAGTTCTCTAAAGTTTTTCACTGCAAAATAAAACTGACGTTCTTAATTTTAATTTGTTGAACCTGACACCTCTAAATCATTGCTAATGTTTTATTTTCATGTATATTGTCAAATTCATCTTCCCAGAGTCAGTTTCTGAATTTTGCTGTTTACACATAACTCAAAAGGCTTCTGTATTATCTATGTAAGCAAAGGAGAAACAAACATCGGGGCCAGTTTTCAGTTGGGAAATAAAAGGAAAATGAAACAATTGGTAACTAAATCATTTATTCAGGTCTTAATACTTCTGTCTTCCCATCTTTGACAAGTAGTTTATGTTCTAGTTGTCTTGTGTTCATTATATGTAAAAGTAAAAGAAATGAACCAAGTCCCTTTCTACCTTAAAATTATGTGCTCAAGAATCATTTCTTTCTTTCTGTGGACTAATTCTTAGCATACTTCTCTTTCAGCCAGATTTAAAACGTCTAGAATTTACCTTTAAACAAAATTATTCTCTTTTCAAAAAAAGGCAGACAACTGTAACTCTTACCAGAAAAAACAGAAAAGGCAAGGAGTAACTTTTGTTTAAATGAAGTCTCGTCAGAAAAAATTGAACTAATCAGCATGCTCTGTAGAAAAGTATAGCCTCTTCTACTACATGTATTTAAGATAATTTATATTATTAAAATTAATATATATTTATATCTGGAACATGGGTAATAGTTCATATTTTACCACTTAGTATCACTTCTATCAAAAATTGCCATGTATTGTAATATTAGATTTGAATATGGATAAATAACATATTTAAGCATATAATATGTGCACTGTAGCCCTGGAATTTGAAATAAACTTGTTAAACAGAACTACCAGGAAATTTACATATCTGTGGTCAGTAAGTACATAAAAACAAAGTTGAAGGATGAGTCCAAATTTTATCCAATAGCAACTCTTTGCACTTTAAAACTATCTCAGATTTTCATTCTTAGTTTAGGCAAACCTAAAAAAAGCTCAGTGCTCAGAAAGAGAAATTCAAAATATTTATAATTATTTATTTCATCAAATATATAAAAAACAAACCATAAATACCAGAAGATTGCACTATGTCTTAGTGAGTACACTTTGAATAAAAAGGGGAGAAGGGACAACGAGAGGAAAGAGAAACAGGAATGATCATGAAAGATGTGGCTGGACCAAGCACGCCCTCCCGTGAACCAAGCGCTGCCATGGGGATCAGGAGGAGACTATTCAGCACGAGGACAAAACACGCCCTCCCGTGAACTAGCTGGTGCGTGGGCTGGGAAACCAGAAGAGCAAACTCCCTGCCCCCTGACTCAGAGGACTCAGAGTAAGACAACAGCTGAAGTAAAAGGAATAGTTCGATCCTTAAATTGTTTGATTGACTTTCCAAGCCTGGGGCTGGTGGTCTGGGGATCTGTTTGGAGGATGGCAGTGTTGTGGCAACTGTGGGGGATTTCCTTCTGCCTTGTTTTTGAAATCCAATGCTTTGCTTCACTTTACTGTTTTGTTTTATTCCTGTTTCTGATTATTTGAGCAACTATTTTGAAGATAACAATATGCAGTATAACAGCCATTGTTAAATAACTATCGTCTTGTTTTGAAAACCTATATAGCTATTGTTGTTTTGTTGTTGCTGTTGCCGTCAATTTGTTTTTTTATATCTTGATTTTTTCTGTTTTTTCTTTCTTCTCTTTAAAATAAAACAAAGTGTACATTAGATACTGTGACTTGGGAAGAAACTTCAAGGGAATGGACAAACTGTGATGGGGGAAAGGAAGAATGGGTAAAGGGAAAAATATACATATATACAAGATAGTTAAGGTAGTTATATAGCCAGCTTATGTTATGTCATGCTACAGTGATATATCTGCACCCGTGTTTATAGCAGCACAATTTGTAATAGCTAAATCTTGGAAACAGCCCAAATGCCTATCAACTACAAAATGAATAAAAAAGATGTAGTACTTTTATACAATGGACTATTACTCAGATATAATGAAGGATAATCTTGAGGCTTGTATAGGTAAATGGAGGCAATCTGAGACCATGTAAGTATCATATTATCTCCCTAGTGTAAAAAAAATAAATAAAAAACTGAAAGAGTAATAAGATCCAAAATGTGCACTAGATATTGTGATAATGAAAGGAAAAGAAAGTGCTCAAAAAGAAAGAACAACTGGGATAGGGGAAAGGAGAGAAGGAAGAAGGGAAAAGATTATACGTATATAGTTATACATATATATATGTATGTATATATAAACAAGATAGATAGCTATACTACTAATCTCTGTTAGCTCATCCAAAAGAACAGTTTGTACTTTCACTGTTTGATTGTTTGATCATTTTTTTCATGCCTAAACCTTGAGCAACTATTTCTGAGATAACAATCTGCAATATATTAATTAGTTATAATTCCCTACTATGTTTTTGAAAATCTGTATCATTTTTATTCTTTTTTCTGTTTTGATTTTTTTAAAAAAGAAAGAAAGATGTGGCTCTTTAAAAATGTCACAAAATGGTGGCATAAAAATAATAATTGAATAAAGATTTAAATAGATGATTAAATTTACATGTGACAAAATTCTAGGAAACCACATCTTAAACTAGAGACATACGTGGGTACATCTGGACACAGGTTAAAACAGTAGACTGTTTACAAAAATATAAAAATATTAAAACCTGAGGTGATTTTTTTTCTCTCTCATAAAATTAAGAAGTGTTTCAGAGAAAATCAAGCTAAAGAGGCTAATAATTAAAAAAAAGATTTTTTAAAAACAGTACTAAGGGCTGGGGATCTAGCTCAGTGGCCTAAGCACCTGCCTGGCAAGCGCAAGGTTGTGAGTTCAATCCCCGGTGCCCAAAAAAAAAAAAAAAAGTACTAAACTGTTTATGAAGAGATAAAAGTGATACTTGGAAAAGATAATGTAAATGATATTCAGTGAAAAGAAAAAGGAAGAATTTCTTTCTTGTGTTTTGTAGCTTCTTTCAATGTTTTCTCTTTTGCTGGATAATTAAAAATGCCCAATATTAATGTTGAGGTCAATAAATCAGATACAGAGTGAAATCAACTTAAAAAAGAAAATAAAGAATCACTTTAAAAATCTTTTTCAAGTATTAGTGAATCAATGTTCAGAATCAATTAGATCAATAATAATGGAAATCAAAGCATGTAGTCATAGTAAAAGTTTATATGGAAAATTGCAGTTTTATCATACACAAATGCAATGCACACACACACACACACGAAGAAAAGTAAACCTCTGTACAGGAGAAAATAAGGGAGAATTAAAATTAACTCAAATTTTCCCGATAGGTTTATTTCTTATAATGAAGATAAAAATTCGGGAACTAAACCACTGATCTACATCTCCAGTCTCATTAATTTTTATTATTTTGGCACAGAGACTCCCTAAATTGCCCTGTTCAGCTTGAACTTTCAATCCTCTGACTTCAGCTGCTGTAGAGCTGGGATTACAAGAATAAACTATGGTTGCCTAGAAAGTTACATCACCATAACTAACTTCAAGAGGGAGAGAAAGATGCAGTTATCAGAGTCCTTGAAAATAAGAAAAACTAGACTATTAGTAAGCTACATGGATATCACAATAAGTATAATTTGCTACTGTATTATTACTTTTACAACTAACCTAATATGCATTGCTATGATAAGGATACTTATGTAAAACTTTCTAAAACATTTTCTTCCATTATAATTTCTACAAGAAAAATTCTTGGAAGGGAATAAGTGTATCAGAAAGTTTGGAATATTTTCAGCATTTTTATTGTGTCTTTCAATTTTTTCCTATAAAAAGTTAGACATTAATATTTAAGAAAAGGAGGGCAAGAACAAAAATAGAAGAAAAAAGTCTTTGTCACACATACTGTCACAACACGACTTAACTGCCTTAGTAATTTTTAAAAATTTTATTACCAGCCAAAATTTATTATTATCTTTTTAAACACATATATTTTTGATGGTATGGAAAATTTAGTCACTATTATGGTTAATTTTTTCTCAAAGAAAACATTTTTCCTTTCTTGCAGACATTTTTCCCATTATAAATTATTCATTATATTGAAGAAGGACTTTAAATTTTTAGATAGTGGAAAGGTGGGTAGATAGATGTAAATATTTTTATGCATTTATTGGTTAAAGATCCCATTTAAGGAATTGTTAGTGATACATTATTCTGACAAAATCTCAAAGATCAAGGTCAAAAATGTCATTTTGTCTTTTGCTGAAACTACTTTTTGTCATAAGGTCAGGAACTCACATGCCACATGTAAAAGAGCCTATCTGTAATTTCAGAAGAGGACAGTCTTTTTCTAAGAATAATATTAGAATTTGACAGCTGCATAAAACACCTCTCATCTTGACCACTGCCTCTTCATCTCACCAGAGATATGAATTAAAGATTGATGGCCCCTGAAGAAGACACCAGTCCATTAATCCACTGAATGCTGACTTCCTCCTGGTCCTCCTGTGCCCAGTAGTCTTCAGCTGGATATGTGCTCTTGCCTCAAGCTATTTACACCATGATCAGCCTAGTAATTAGCAAAATGTTTAATATAATATAGAAGCAATTAGGAGGTGATAACATGCAATTAAGATGTGTTTTCAGATTAAAGATTTTATAGTGCTCTTTTTCTTGAAAAGATAAAGTGCCTATCTCAAAATGTCAAACAGCAGTGATTTAATCTGAATTATTTTCAATTAATATGCATGTATTCTTGCGATGTGTTCACCGTTGTTATTGACATTGATAAATTAAGCTCATCCCAGCTGAATTTATCCTTGAGTCACTCTATATTTCCTGAATGTCAGTTCTTCCTTCGTATTTTTTTTTCTTTGCCTACAAGCTGTGCGTGATCTAACTCTCAGTCCCCTGATTCTTCCCTGGGATTACAGTGATATGTCAGTCTGGAGGAACAATAATCTTAAAGGGCATTGTTATAAATAGAGTGTTAGAATATAATTGTTTGTCATGTCATTTCTCCCCTTTAAATTCCCTTGTGTCCTGTTGAAGTAATTTAGACAGCTAAGATGACAAGAGTCTGGAGACTGCACTTATAGAGTTATCCAACTCATCTTTAGCCTCCACTGCCTTCTGAGACCATCTTGTCTACAAAGTAGAAAATGCAAACATCAAATGAATTTTGACTGTAGTGTAAATTTAATTTGAGAGTTTACACAGACCACTCTTCATACAATAAAAGCATCGTGTCTCTTAATTTATCTGTACTTGTTGGAACAGTGGCTAGGAGATGACATTTAAAATTAATTAGAAATTGTCAGGAGTGAGCACAGCAGCAATTGAAGATAACTTAGAGGAATTAAATATTTAATGTGCAGGAGTTATATGTGTTTATCTTTTTTGATAAAAATGTGTAGATGAATAGGTGGGGAGTAAAATATTTAACTTTTAGCTAAAAGACTTGAGGAAACATTATTTTGTCTCACCCTACCATTTGTAAATTAATAATAATGTTAATGATGCTGAGAATAGAAACAATATAAAGTATGGCCATAAAATTAGTGCTTTTAAATAAAATGCACAAAATAAAACAAATTTGAGAATTAGTGTCATAAATACCTCAATTGGTAATCAGTTGGATAATTAAGTTCTATATTTATAAGTTATGAAACACTTATTTTATATTTATGTGAAATTATAAAACACTTATTTTATATTTACGTGAAATTTTTAGCCTTCCCAAGTTCACTAAAATGAAGAAAGTTAATGGTTTACAACGATCTCTGTGTTTGTAAAGGAAAAGCTTAATATTTATTTACCTGGTAGACTTTTAGAGTCTGATGTTAGCCTGACATCATGATCCTAAAAGTGGGGTGCATCCACCTGGATAAATTAGATCATGCTTTTATGTATAGAAACAAAAAGTTGAAATTTTACTTTTACTTACATTGCATGAAAAAATAAAAACATTAAAATGTTT
The DNA here is from genome assembly GCA_004365215.1 of Cuniculus paca. Classification (NCBI taxonomy): domain Eukaryota; kingdom Metazoa; phylum Chordata; class Mammalia; order Rodentia; family Cuniculidae; genus Cuniculus; species Cuniculus paca. The sequence continues at coordinate 65,453 of RJWT010000031.1, forward strand.
AATATAAAATTAATATCCCTGTCTTCTTGCTTTCCTATGTCAAGATCCCATACAGAGGACATGTGTTATATGTAGTACACAATGTGTTCTAGGGCAAAAGAGAATAGTCATGGTAAGGTGGTATCAATGCAGGGATCATGAAGGCATGTGTTTGCTTTCAATGCATTTTCATGCACTGCACAGTCAAGTGCTTTTGTGGACTATGGTGTTTAGTTAAATTAAAATAGCTATCACAAAATTGACAAGTGGCTTTATAAAATCCTCACAAAGAAAATTCAGCTGAACATACTCAGCATGCAAATGCAAGTGAATTCTAATAAAAATCTTTGCATAAGTGAAGATGAGTTTGAAAAACTAGTGTATCTTGGTTTAATTAATAAGGGGAACTTCTATTTGGAACCATTTGTCTTTGGAAAGTATGTGTTTCAGTGGATAATTATAAAACAAGTATCAAAATAATTGAATTTAAAACTAGAGCTTTAAATAAACATCTATATTTCACAATGTCAAAATGAAAAATTTTAAATGCAGAATAATAAGTACCATTATGTCTGTGAAATATTTAGTGGTAGGGATCAGATTTCTTACATTAATGAATAAAATAACATAGATCTCTTTTTGGGGGGGTAGGTGCCAGGAATTGAACTCAGAACCTTATGCTTGTGAGGAAGTTGCTGTACTGCTGAGCTATATCCCCGGCAACATAGATATCTGAAAATGTTGTTTTTTTCTAGACTTATTTCATTGTAAATTTTCAATGTTATTATAGATACTCATAAAATGAATATATGTACATGTCAATAAAATATAGATTTAACCACTGGTATTTTAGAGATCAGTTCTAAGATCATCCCTGTATACTAATTGTGTAGCTGTTCAAGCTCCTTTATAAAATGTTTCAGGTTTTAAATAAAACTTTTACACATCTTCTAGCATACTTTAAATTATCTATTGATTATGTACAACAACAAATACAACACAGTGTAGTGTAATTATTTATTAAACTTCACTAAAGAAGAATGATAAGAGTTAATATAGAAAACTTTTTTGATTATTTCAATCTACCTTGTGTTGAGTCTGCAGATTTGGAAGTTGCAAATGTGAAAGACTGACTTTATGAGTGAAGGTAAGTGTAAAAATGTTAAGGTTAAAAATATTCAATTTTGCAAGCATTTGACTAAACCAGATTTATGCTTTTGTGCATTCAATATATTGACAATTGGTCTTTTGCTCAGTCCATATTTTGAAGTTTGTGAGGTGTGCTTAATTGAAATGTGATCCACAGATGTGTGTGAAAAGGCATATACCTTACAGATAAGCATAGGTTTAAATGTACTTTTTTTTCTGCTTAACTGGGAGATTGAACCAATGAAGGAAAGACAAATAAATTGAGTAAAAAAGAATTCCTGTCTATGAATGATTGGCTTTGTTACAGGATCTTCAGTCTTGAATTCCAGCAAGTCAGAACTTTCTCCACCTAGCTAATAGCCTGTGTGTTAGTGAGTTGATCCCCCACAAACTCCAGAGGCCCTTTTGTACCTACACCACAGTTTGTGGCATCTGTCCAAGTCAAGGCATGTCCCTGCTCACATTGGTAGATGGGGAGAGTAATCAGACCACTGGTCTCTGCTGGATGTAGGTAACAGACCAGGGGTTCATGTAGACTTCTGGAGTAAAGGCCAGCACTTTTAGTTTTGGCTACCTCTGAAAGCCATTGTCCTCAGACCTGGTTTCTCACTATGAAGGAAGTCCTTTGTCGCTCGAGCTTAAACTTCTCAGAGGATGTGTGTTTTGCCCACACCTTTTCTGCAGCTGTCTCTTGTAGCTGTCTCTCAGTCAGTCACTGTGGAAGGTAACACTGGATACCCCGAAGTGGAGTTTTCTGTGGTTTAGTTTTAAACAATTAAACCTTTCCCCAAATGATACTTAATTAACACCCTTTATAAATATGCTTGTGCTGCACTGGATTTCCTCTCCAATGATTGCTTGCCATGAATCAATTTGAAATAATTACACCACGCTGTCTTTGTAGTTTACAGTAGCCATGAGCCTTTCTTAGTTTTGGTGCTGCTGGCCCAGCCTATTATTCCTGCCTGGACCTGACTCACTAGAGTTTAACCTTCTCTTCTAGAGCATCTACCTTCTTCACAATCAGGTGTATTGTTTGGATATCACCTCTTGTTCTGGTTACTTTTTCTTCATTGCTGGGACAAAACACCTGACACCCAAAGTGAAGCAAGGAAAGGTTTATTTAGCTTACAGTTCTTGGTGGTTTCAGTCCATAATCAGCTGGCTCTGAGGCATGGCACTGGGGCAACACTTCAAGGCAGCAGCCAGAGTGAAAAAGCACAAAAGCAAGCCTCTTCTCTACCCTTAAATTGTACACAGGCCACCCCCCCCTTCCCAGGGTGGGTGTAGCACTCACAAAATGTCCTTGCCCTCTTTTGCACAGGATGAGGATATTTACAAAGTAAGAACCCTGGCTCCCTGATGAGTCTCTCCGTTAAACTTCTAAACTTCTCAAGTTGACACAATGTATTAACCGTAAGACCTCTCTTGCCCTAGCTGAGGAGAAATAAAACACAGAGCAGGCTTGAAGTTGGTAGGTAGCCTCTGACAAGGCACAGAATTCATGAGTACTGAGTTGGCTGGCAATGAAAGCCACGCAGGGGTAGTTATCCCTCCAGACCTTACTTTTCATGGAGTTCTGCCTCCATCCTGATGAAGTAAAAATACATGATAATTTTGGAACTCACTGCATAATTACTGTATCTTGTCTTTTGGAGTATACTTCTTGTGAATTTGCTTTTCCTCATTATTTCCTCTATTATGCATTGTGAGTCTAAGGAAAAACATCCTTTGTATAGCAATTGGTCATGTGATTCCTGAAATTATAATTTGATTGCCTCATTATTGTTACTATAAAAATAATACTCTATTAAATATTAAAGTACAAAACATGAAATATGTGAGGAATTTTACTTTCAAAGGGTCACCATGTAAAATTTCCATGTATTTGCCCCAAGTTATTTAAAAGAAACATATGACAGAGAGAAGGTCAATTGAATACGTAGTAGGCAATACGTATTAGGAAAAAATCAGATAATTATCTTTTTGAAAGAGCAGAATATATTTATTGGGGAAAGAAAGTTTCTGTCTGAGAAAGACAGAAGGGATCCTGAGTGTTTTGCCAAGGACCCAACCTTTTCAAGAGATTTTTATAGAACAAAACCATGAGATGAAGAGTGTCCAAGGTGGGAAAAATCACAAATGAGAAAGTACAAGATGGGCTTAAGGTGGGACAAACATATGGTCAACCAATAAGATTATGAATTTAATTGTTCAGGTAAAATTTTTTAAATGCAGAGGCAAGTCAAGTAACAAGTGGGCATGAAACAGAACAGGGGCTTTTCCTGGAGGAAAAGTGGCTCTTTCTGTGTTTCCCAAGGTGATAGATACCTATTTAGAATATCAATCAATGTTGTTTATTCTTAAAGGAAGTATGAGGGTGTATTTGTTTCATCTTTTGTCTTGAGGTATTGCCCTCAGTGAATGCGTCTATGTCTACCTCACAGTTGCAATGTATTCCATTTTCTTCACTGGCTCTTCTGAGGGCTATCCCTGTCTGACTGCCTATAATATTTCTAACTAACTTAGCTGTCTAACGTTCCCATCTCTGAAGAAGTACCCTGAACTGCTGTAAAGGAGCAATGGGTGATGACTGATTTGGCTTCTGCAGGCTGAAAAGTGTTGTCGTTGGGATCTGCAGTCAGAGATACCCTTTAGATAGATGGTCTATCTAAAGGCCTTGGATAGACACCAGGCATTCTTGTGTTGGGTAGGTGTATAGCTTTAAATCTGGAGGAGATAAATCAGTCTGCATACTTAAAGAAACAATTCAGTAGGCATGGGTCAAGTAATAAGATTTACAGGATAGTTATGAATACAGTCAACAAAGTTTTCCACCAGGAAGGACCAGTAACAGCTTCCCATAAAGAAGATAAGAATAAGATCCAGGGAATTTCAGAATCTGACATGTCATTAATTTGTCATCTAATATCTTGAACAGCTATTGAGATATTAGCAGAAGTATCAGGAAAACACACAATATTTAGCTTTTACAATTGTGCAAGTACCTCCCTGTGAGGCTGTTAGAATGCCTAATGCCATCCAACTCTGTAGGATGGCTTGTTTTGTTAATTTTACTTTTTTATTTAGGAGAGAGAGACTTGCTATGGTGTCATTTAAGGCTCACTTGGTATAGTTAATTAAGGTCTCAATGTGTCATACAACTCTCTCTCAACAAGGACAATCTGGTGGATCCCAGTAAAAAGGTTGTAAAATAATTGTCAATGGTTGCATCTGTATAATCACTTGGGGTTTGGCAGCCTCTAGGCAAGAATAAGCAAATTTGAGAAATTAGAGCACTAGAGCAGACAGGTAAGTCTAGAACCTTTTTGTAAGGGACTGGAATAGCAGTTATAACCCACTGTCTGTTACACCCCTCTACTGATGGAGTCTGATATTTTATCATAAATTCCTCAAGTTTTAGCTGTAATTATCTCTAAAATTTTGATGACTTATGAGACCCATATAATAACAATTAACACATTATTTTAAGCAATGAAAACTCAAGTTATTGTACACAGATAATAAAATGTATTGTATCTGTATAACCAGTTTCAGCATCATTTTGATTAGCTGGCAACCTGAGTATATATTTTACAGTATTTAGACAGTGGATATGTCTGTGTCACATACACTGTGTAACTACTGTAAATAAATCCACATAATTAAAATGAAGGGGTAAAGAAGAAGTCATCCCAGTTGCAATTAAAGTAGTTATCTTTTTCCAGTGACTCTTTTTATTGATGTATGATGGCTAGAAGGAAGGCCAGAGTTGAAACAAAGGACCAAGAGATATGGGTCAACGTCCAGCAATAGGCTGGGTTTTTTTCTACATAGTCATGATTACTCAGGGCTCCTCCATGGAGATAACAGGTGGAGGTGAAAGTTCAGCCAGAGGGGGAAGACAGAGTGTCCCAGAGCCCTTGCTAGACTATCTGGGATCTGATGTGTCTAAGCTTTGGGGCCTCCACCTCAGAGTGCAATCTCACTTCCCGTGGCAGCCTTTCCACTCAGGGTATGGTATGGGGGACCACATAAACCAGTCTCTTTAAAAGTGGCTTGGCTTTCCACAGTAGTAACAGGTAAGTCTAGTCATTGAGCTCTTCTTGGAACCCTGCGAATCAGACTTAGGATCTATTCTTTTTTTAATTTTTTAATTTTTTTGTTTTTTGGCACTGGGGATTGAACTCATGACCTCACACTTGCCAGGCAGGTGCTTAGGCCACTGAGCTAAATCCCCAGCTAGGATCTATTCTTTTTAAGGCTGAAAAAAGGCAACCATTTTTTGGTCTCTGTTTTCTCTCATTATCTTTCTCATAGTCTTGATTATAGAATAGTGAGGAGACAGTTTTTACTAAAGTAACATCTGGGGCTGACTGGTAAATAAACTTGTCTTTGAATATAATGTGTCCTTCTATTGAATTTGGAGCTATGAACCTGTTTTACTAGTGACTCTAGTAAATGATCTAAGAAAGCAAAGAAGTGCTCATTTTTTTCCTGATAAATAACTGATAGTTTAAAATAATAAGAAAGCTTGGTTTTTACCCTTTTTAGACTTTCAAGAATACATACCTGAAAATGTCTCTTGCTCTGATTTCCTGTTTGGCTCTTAGGCCATGAGGGGTCTTGAATAGGGACTGATTGAGCTCCAGTGGGAGCTAGTTGTCCCCCTGGTTGTCTTCTGACTGTCTAAAATTGACAATATGATATTCATCCCCAAGTGTAATAGCAGGTTGTGGTGCTACTTGTCTCTCATTAGAAGTTAATGTTTCATTTAAGGTTAACATTACATCTTTCCAGTCTAGCTTATAGGTTTGAGAAAGTCCTCTAAAGATCTCACTGTACTTATTAAGATCATCTGAAAATTTTCCCAGATCTAACTTGATTTGCTTGAGGTCACTGAGAGAAACAGACACATGAATTCTAGTCTTATATGGCTTATAATTATATTTGGCACCCAGATAGAAATTACTTCTTAATGCAAAGAAAGTTTGAATATAAGGCAACTCTGACCATTTTTCTGCTTTTCTACAGTGTGATTCTAGATGTGAAAGAGCATCATAATTAATACTTTCTTCTATATAGTCATGTTTAAATAAGGAAGCATTGATTAGCATTAAACCATTTGTTTTTGCTCTTTGAAAGACCAGAACATGAGTTGGAAGTACTTGGAACACCTCTCAGCCTGTAAAGGAGATTAAAGAAGTCTAGCAATAGACAGAAGCAGCAATGGATTTCACGAATTCTGCTCTGGGCCCTAGGTCAAAGAACTCTCTAAGATATTTGTGATGCCTATCTAATCACATAGGCAACCTTTCCTAGCAGCAAGACGATGCTAAGTCTTATTTAAATTTTTATATCTTTGAAGCTCACTGGTTAAATTTATATTTATCATCTAGCAATCACAATTTACTTGTTAGTAAAGACACATTATTAGTCTTCTATGTGCACATGAAAGAAAAAACTGACTAAAATCTCTCATTCTTAGTTAGCATATGTAAGACACAAATGTAAATAATTTTCCTGATAGCTGCTGTGAAATGCAAACAGTTGTTGTAAGCTGAATGAGCCTGATTTCTGGAGGGATAGTCTAATGACAAAGAGGCTCTGAAATGAAATCAAAAGGTTAGAGGGGATTTCTAGTTTACTAGCACAGAGAGATAAGCACAATGGATAAGTGGAGATTTTTCTATAGTCAAGATTCAGTTTCCACTGAGGAACCTTTGTGTATCCACCAGAGAGCAGCCCTGGCCATGATGCCTCAGTTTTTCAGTTTCTATTGGTCCACACAACCGGAGATCAGTCTCCAGTAAGGAAGTTAGCTGCTTGTCTAGTCAACATTCCACAGGCCATTGGCTTCAACGGACATTCACCAGAAGATGTTGGAGAAATTTGTGTTCTGCTTTAAGAGTGACAGCTGCTCTAAGAGCATTTAACTAGCTAGTATAGTAACCACTATTTGTCAGTGTTCTGTAAGGAATATGTAACAGCCTGAGAAAAATCATGGCCTAGCTTTTTATAAGTTTACAGAAAAGGTTTCAAAGTTCATAGCTTATTATAAAACTATTTTTCTCCTATACACATAAATGACAATTTGACTTAGGAAGGGAGAGGGAAGATTGGAGATACTCCCCTAGGCTAAGTGTGTTTTTGTTATGTAAGTGTGGTGCTTTGGAAAGAGCTCCTTCTGGTTTCACCCAGAAGTCAATTCTTTCCACTATGTCTCAGGTTCAATTTTCCTGAGGAAGACTGTTACCCAGAGCTGTAAGCCAGGACATGGCTTTCATGGGTATTCTCTTGGATGGGAAAAGTTCTGATGTCTCATCTAATCCAGAGATAGGGAATGTATTCCTCATCTAGGATTTTTCTGTCTTTGGCATTAGAAAGTACTCCTTTTCTACAGGCTTAACTTAGTTGTTGGGTAGGAGGAAAAGGTCGGGGCAATTTAGAGTTCTTCTCTCTCTAATCTTGCATGTCTCAAAAAAAGGAAGGAACAAAGAGGCCAGAAAAGATCAAAAATAAGATCAAAGAAAAGAAGTCTTTTCTTCTCATGCTCATGGTAAGTTATTGAAACAATTTGCCCATGAGTTGTCACTCTTAGCCTGGAAAGGCAAGAATGAGGAGTCTCAAAAGTTAAGATTGTCTCCTTACTAGTGGAAGATTAGACCAGAAAGGAGACTGAGGCAGAGCAGGTTCAACATTTCCTCTAGAGTGTAGAGGAGGATCAGAGTCAGTTTGTCTCTGAAATATGTCCTCCAAGACTTAAGAATGGCCACCAATCTAGCATTTTTTTACTGGTGGAAGGAGTCCTGTGGTTTATTAATAGGCATGTATATTTTCTAAGTATTAGATAAATTTCATAAAAAGACTCATTTTACAGAATTTTATATTAAAGTTCACTAGTGGGTACTCTAACATTACTCTTCCTAACACCATTGTGTATAGTCGAGGAAGGAGCACCAGTAAATTCAGCAACTAGTTCAAGTGCAACATGCAAAACAGGAATTTAAAATGTCCCATTAAAGAGGCATTATAATCTTATAATGTTCCCGTATTTTTAATTTAAATTATGATCATTTTAACAATACTATATAAGAGACAAAACATAAGCAATTAAAGGCAATGGACAAACACCTAAACAAAATTTGAAGCATAAATTTTTGGTTACCTAAACAAGTCAAAATCCAGAATATATGAAACAAAAGCAAGCTTACCTCATCCAGTTGTCTTGGTGGAAGACTTCCAAATGATTTAGGAGAAACAAACTCCCAACCTGCTAGATGTGTGCTGTGAGTCTGTTCCCTAAAATCGAAGAATGAATTCTAGGAGCAATGGAAGTTAAAAGTAGGATATATTTACTGGGGAAAGAAAGTTTCTGTCTGAGAGATGGAAGGGTTCCTAAGTGGGTTGCCCAGAAAATTATCTTATAGTATGAATTAAATATTTTTGGTATAAATTACTATAAGTACTTATAGTTACACAATAACTTTATTGTTATATATGTATCACATATATGGTTGAACTCTATGCAATTGGCAGTTTTGTGGTCAAAACCTGTTATAAGTTTGTGATGCACGTTCACTAAAGAACACATGAAATAAATTCTCTTGATTTTATATAGTTCCTGTCACTTTCTAAATGTGTGGATACCTAGGAACAAGGGCTGGCCAGTGGTAGGTATGCAATAAATATTCTTGAATAAATCTGATTATTAGTACAATATTCCTCATTTGTTATTATTGCCTATTCATGTCTACCTTCTCCCCACTGAAAACTTCATTTTTGGAGAATATATTTTTGCTGGCCACTGATGGACTGCTCCTAAGTCAGCTCAAATGAATCCTTTCTTCCTCAAACAATAATCGGGTAGTCTGGAGTAGGTACAGCCAAAGCATCCAAGAAAGCTTGGTGTGCTGTCTTAGGACCTGGATTAGGCCAAGTTTGTAAAGCACATGGTAAATAGAGTGTCATAACGAAAATACTTTTGCAAGTGACTGATGAATAGTTTCCTGAGCAAATCAATTCACATAGACATCAGGTTCATGCTTTGCACTGTACTTAAAGCTAGTGGAAGCCAGAGTTAGGAAATAACTATTAAGATACTGACTGGTTTATGAATTTTGGTGAATCATAGTCTACTATTAGGCCACGTTTCTTGGTGGACAATGGAAGTAGACCTGAAGACGTGACTCAGTTGGATTTCTAGTTTTAGAAAATTTCTCAAATGTTTTTGACTGCTCACTGAAGAAAACAGACTTTATCTAATCTGAGTCTAATCTTTGTTTTTTTTTTTTCTGATTTTGCAATGTACTGAAAACTAGCATTAGAAAGATTGCTGAATAAATTATAAATTAAAATAGCAATGACCCACCTGAATGATGCCATTTAAACAAATTTATTTGTAAATATAAGCTACTTAAAAAAATTAAAATCTTTTAATTTTAAATATTTGTGGATTTCATGTTAAATTTTTAACATAAGTTTTTTTAGAATTAGTAAAATAATTACTTTCAAGGTTATCTCTGTCAGTAAATCATGATGATTTTATATACATGACAATAAATCATGAGCCATAAATATTTTACCTCTGAATCATTGCATGCATTTAGAACATTTATATTTTATAAATTGTCAGTAAAATTCAAGTTTTGCTATTATATTATTATAAAACAAGAAAATATATTTTTAGGCCAACTCTCAGGAAATATTCTATAAAGTTTATGTTAAACAATCCAGCCATATGATGTTATTAGGAAACTGTCATTAGTTTTTGTTTAAACTATATTGAAACATAATCCCCATATTATATAATTCACCCATTTAAAGTATAAAGTCCAATAATTCTAAAGCATATGACAACATACTTGTGCACCCATCACCATAATTAGTCTTAGAACAAACACTGTCCATCAAAACTAGACCAAATATTTTTAATACTTATATAATTTGAAGATCATTTCTCATGCACACCCCTTTCTGGAACTAATTAAACAGAAAACTTTTTTAAAAATTTGTATTGTAAATATCACCGAAGTTGTAAATTTTTTGCTCATATTTTGAGTAGGCTAATCATTTTAACCTGTTTGCTTTTAACCAGTCATAAGAGGCTAGGTTATTTTCTGCATTAGAAAATGGCTGTAGGTCATTATAGCCAAACATAAAGTTGAAATAAAATACCTCCTCAAAAATTTATTTCTCTTTCTCTGTAGACTATTGATAGAGATTTGTCAAATGTCTGAGAAAAAATATGTATGTTTTACATACATGCAAGCATTTCAAAATATGAAGTTTCTTAAACCCTTGAACTATTTCATTGCATCAGTGACTAAGATTGGCATCTGCAAAGAGGCTTTTAAAATCTTCCTAATCAAATGTATTTCTATCAGGTGATATAAAGGACTATTTACATTTTCAACCCCTTAAGGAAAACTGGATGAAGAGTTTTAACAACTGTGCAGTTTAGTTACAATTGTTTGCTAATAAAAGACTGATTTTATTTCAGATAAAGTAAAAATTACCAATAGCAGCAAAGCCCCAACTAGCACACAGATTTCATTACATTCTACCTAGACATAGGCATGTGTTTGTAAAATCTCGGCTGTCTGCTTTACAATACATAGAATAACTAACTAATTTTGAAAATCCAATCCTAAAACCTAATTCAAGGGAAAACCTCTCAACCTAACAAAAGGAATTATTGCCGGAGATTAAACTGCTTGATGTTCTGTATTGTTCTAGTTGAGTCAGGAGGGAATATTAATTGAGATGTGCCATGGATTCTGGTGTGTGTTCCATAGCAGTTCACAGGTTTCCTGGTGGTCCTTCCTACAGGAATAGCATAAATGAGTGGAGTAAGATGGATCATTCTGAACCACAGTAGTTCAGCCATTGTCCTGGCTGGCACAAAAGGTAATGGTTGGTTGATTTGCTTTATTTCTGTGCTGTTCTGATTTTTCCCCCATACACTCTAATCTCCACCACTTCCTCTGTGAGTCATCAGCAGCTGGACCCAGGGAGACCACGGGAACTGGCTCCTGGAAAAGAGCTCTAATGGAGCTATTACTCAAGTTCAATTCACTTTAAGTCTGGTAAGAACCGTGAGTTTTGAGGAGATAGAAAAAAGAATTAGTTTGCATTTTCTGCTTTGAAGAGCCTCCAAATCATGCTGACCTATTTATCTTCCTGTGCAGACACATGGTATATTTATCTTAATAGTTCTTATGAACAAATACAATTTAGATTTTAAAGAAAGAATATTTAAATTTAATATAATTAAATTATTTCTGCCAGAGTGTTCATGTTTTGATTTGGAGTAGTTTATTTTCTTCTGCAAATTTTAAAGCAATATTTTCATACTCTTTCTCTCACAAAAAATCCATCCAACAAGTTTTCTCAGCCCACATCTGATACACTTACTAATATAATTTCCATTAGAAATAAGCATCTTTGTTGTCTCACCACACAAGGGTATCTTGAATTAGAATTCATACAAGAACAGCTTGGTTTATAGTTGTTTTTCTCTCAGTTCTAGTTGAAAAAAAAATTAGCATGGCATCAGGCTTTGATATGAAAGAGTTCTCACAGTCTGTGGCAAAATCTCACTGGTTACATACTAAAGCCAGACATTAAGCTAGAGATTTTATTTACTAAAGAAAAGGATATTGGCTGCTCCCAAAAATGTGGTAGGCTATTTGAAAAGACTGCTACTATTATGTGGAATCTCAGACTAAATGACATATTTAAATGGTAAAACAATTACTATAGAAAGTTTTCGGGCAATACTTTTGTCTTACAGGCGATATAAAGGAGTTTGGTAAGAATGTATACCAACCTCAATTAAGTGGCTCTATTGATTGGACATATGAAGGAAATAAAATGAGATCCCTGTCAGAAGTCATGCAAGTACAGTGTTTGTGATCCTTAGGTTCCCTCTCCTCATTCTGCTTTATATTTGTCAGGTCTATTTTTTTTCCTACTAGTTCTCATCCTAAGGCACCCATATTTCTTTGCTGCCAGCCCTTATCCATCTTACCATGGTGCCTTGTATTGACCCAGAAATCCCGTCTACTGAGCACAACCTATCCTTCATCCTTCAACAGGCATGTTTCTGAAGACTCCAGGAATTCTGCCCTTTCATACATATAATGGTGAAATTGTTGAAAAAGATCTAATGATTTGGCCTACTTAGAAATATTTTAAACCAATGGAAGACTAAGAGAGTTTTTAAAAAGGCAGTACAATGGTTTCATACACCTACATTTAAAATATATTTCCTCTGAAGAGGATAAGTCTAACTTATTTTGTAAGTAACTTATGTTAGCCTTAGTTATATTAGGAATTGGGAGATTTCATGTATTGCTTCTGTTAATATTATTTCATTTCAAAAAATATATCGTCATCACCACAGGAATGCCAGTTAGTAGTATAATACACTTTTATAAAGAATTTTAATGATCTCTATCCAAAATTTAAAAAGAAAATCTTTGTGGAGCTGAGAAATATTAGGAAATTTAAAGAGTTAGTGTTTATAAATCCCATACTGATCTTCTGAAATAGGTGACTTTAAAAGTAGTTGTCTCAAGTTCTTAAATAAGCACTTTTTAAAAAAAAAATAGCAATCTTACTTTGTATGGTACTGTCCAACATTTTGGGTAATAAATGTATACTGGAATATTTTACCATAGTTATTAAACTAGTTTTCTCAAAATAAGCAATATAATAGACAAGCAAACTTCAACAAGTTTAAAAGAAAATTAAGTTTTGGTTAAGAAAAAATAAGTATGATTTACTTCTAGTATTACACTGAAAATTAATTCCTGGCTAATTCTCCGTTTGTTTTTTGTGCATGATCTAGGTTACTAGGAATATAATACTTTACCCTATATATTTGAGTTTTCATTCATACAGCATGTATTCATTTTATATAAGACTTCTAACAGTTTTCCAATCTTTAGATATTTAAGAGTCTTGAAAAGTCAGAAGGGGATACAGTTGTAAAAATATATTTGTTTTACAATGAAAACAGATTTCTTTTTTAAATTTCTGAATTATTAACCACTGCCTGCTTTCAATGATATTTGTGGTAGCACTTAAAATACTATAAATATATAAAGTGATCTCTACCACACCCATTAATAAATTCAAAATGTTATATGTATTTTATAATTTAGTGAGTAATGCTGGCAGAAGACAGCCCAATACTGATCATTCATTCCTTGTATTTTTTACTCCCTCATATTCTCTGCTAAGATTTTTCAGGTACTTTATATGTAAGACATTTTACTAGGGAGCTTTTACTTAAATCAAAAGTGGATAATATTTCAGCATTATAAAAACAGATCAATAGTAAGAGAGTAATTACCTTGATATTTAATTGCTATGTAATTCTTTTTTTTTAAATATCCTTTTTATTTTCTTGGTTGAGTTCAAAAGAATTTCATTTCACAGAATTCTGTATTCCAGGAAAGCAGAAATAAAAATTCTTCTTGGTATTTTTTCCAACCTTTCCCAAATCAAAGCTTACGCTCATATAGATTTTTCTAAAAGAGAGTGCCTTACCTGTCCATCTATTTTTACACTGCAGTAACAGTGTGAGAGAAGGAAATTCTAGTCCCACTAGACATTCATAATCAAAACTGTGTATGTACTAAGAATAGAAACTAGAAATGACCTTAAGAAGCTGTGTGTTTCTCCTTATACTGTTACTGTGTCTGTCTCAGCAAAGTAGGTATAAGAACCAGTGGAATAAAATGTCTGCTAAGTTATAGAGCCATCTGACCAATGACAGACACTCACATAATGGTTTCCAGAAATACATCAGTATTCATTCCACTTAGGGGCAATTGTTAGTTTAAAGTGTAGGCAAGTGGTTTGGGAATGTGCTTGGTGATAAGTATGAGTAAGGTAGAAAATTGAAACTAGAAATACAAATAATGGAGTGAAAAGTCCTAAAAACTTTTATTTAGCTGCAGTCACTAATAAGACATTGTCACTAGCATTATCTCCAAAGACTTCCTTTGCATATCACCAGTTATTTATGTTTTTTTTCCTTATTCAGGGAGACTACAAGAAATGTGAGAATATTTATCCTAAGGAATATTTATTCAATAAGGGATTTGGGGCATAAATAAATGTTGGAGTCAGATCCATCTTCTTATTAATGGCAATTTGAGGGACAATAATTTAAGAATAAATTAGTAAGAATTTCCATAGTTATTGCATCTTATGAGGAATACCAATTCTTCCAATATATTAAGCTGTATTGGTAAAAAATAAACTAAGTTAAAAAAATCCAATGAATTTGCTATACATTTAGAATCAGAATGAAAAATGGTGTATGGAAGGACGATCTAGCAGTACACATCTAAATGTATATCTATTTATGAAAATATTGGTGTGCAGGATATGAAATCCGAAAACCAGAGAAATCAGAGAAGCCTTTATATAGGAAGGAGAAATAAAGATGTGGATCAAACATGAATTTTAAAGTCAGGAGGATCCGGTTGAAATCATACCTCTACTTTCATTGCAAATACTACCTTGATCGAGTTTCTTCAGTTCTCTCCGTAGCCTCGTCTGTACCATGGAACAGTATAAATACATGCCATATAAGCTAGGAGCAGCGGAAGTGGATTAGGTCAGTGTCTAGAATATAATGTTAGTTACTATAGACAAGCTCTTACTGCTCCCTAGAATTGCTCTAGCAATTCTCCAGGGCTATTTCATTATCTACATTATATTATCATTAATTTGTACTTATAGTTTCTTGCTTCTATCAAATTTCTGTTACAGCTGAAATCTGCATCTATTTCATTTTTGAAGCAACACATTGCCATAAAAAGTCTTTCAATGAAGCTTTATCTGACAATTTTTTAAATTTTTTTAAAAATTTAGGTCTTTTCATTAAAAAATATCAGGCTCTCGAAATTTAAAGACCCAAGCTAAAAATGGGCATCTGGGATGAAAACACACTTCTCAGCTGAAGAAATATGAATGGCAAATAAATACATGAAAAAATGTTCAGCATCATTGGTCATTAGAGAAATGCAAATTAAAACAACTCTGAGATTTCATCTCACTCCAGAAAGAATGGCCAGGATCAAGAAAACCACCAACAACAAATTCTGGAGAGGCTGTGGGGCAAAAGGAATGCTTGTCCACTGTTGGTGGAATGTAGACTGGTGCAGCCACTGTGGAAATCAATCTGGAGGTTGCTCAAAAAGCTAGGATTGGAAGTCCCATTTGACCTAGCTATTCTGCTTCTGGGCATATTCCCAGAGAAGTGAAATCCTCATACCCCACAGTGATATATGTGCACCCATGTTTATAGTAGCACAATTTGTAATAGCCAAATCTGGGCAATAACCCAAATGTCCATCAATTGAGGAATGGATAAAAAAGATGTGGTACTTTTATACAATGGAGTACTATTCAGCTATAAAGAATGATCACATTGAGGCTTTTATAGGTAAATGGATGCGACTTGAGACCATACTCATGAATGAAATAAACCAAACTCACATGTGTAAACACCACATCGTCTCCCTAAGAAACTGAAAGACTCAATAATATACAAAATTCCCGATAAATATGGGGGAAATGTTCTGAAGTCCAATGGTGCTTTTATTCTTTGATTTGATTGGTTGAAGTCTCTTTTCTACTGTTTGATTGCAATATGTGAGAAGATAATAACAGCTCCTTTGAAGAAAGCAGGGGACATTAAGGTAGCCATTGTTGATATCTTACTGTCTGATTTGATGGCCTGTAATGCTTTCACTCTTTTGTTTTATCTGGTTTTATATTATTTTGTTTTGTTTGAGTGTATTGTCTGTGAATGTATGAACAACCATTTCGAAGAAGGCAAGAGACACTAGGGTAACCATTTTTAATCTCCTGTTGTTATGTTTTGAAGACCTGTATTGCTTGCAGTGTTCTGTTCTGAAATGCTATGTTGTGTTTGACTCTATTCTGTTTTGTTTTGTTTTGTTCTATTCTCTTTAAAATAAAAAAAAATCTAGGTCTTTTCAAAAGGAGTTTGCAGTGATATATAAAACTTATTTGCAGTAAATTTTAAAGAAAATTGCATGTATACAATCAATATTTATTTAACAAAATATAAATGAATATTTGAGTCAACCAATCAAATAAACCATATATAGTAAGAGATTTGTATTAGAACTGGGTTTCACCTAACTTGGGATTCAAGCACAGACTCTTTATTTTTTGGGGAAAAAAACTACATTTGAATGTCAGTGACTGTGAAAAAGAAAAAAGTGAGATTTAAATAAGACTGTTGTGTGAAAAGAACTTAAAGTGCCTAGAAAACCAATGACACACATTTTAGTGATACTGCCTTTTAGTGGACACACCAAAAATATTTTGTTATATTGTTGAAATTACTCTTTCCCTAAGTGTGTAACTATACAGTTATTTCATCTATGATACAATTTGTAATAATTTGAGGTGAGTTATAGAAGAATCCTAAGAAAATGAAAATTCAACAAAACACAAGTGAAACAAGATAGCTTACTTGTTTTTGCTTGTTTGTTTGTTTTTTTAGATCTTTTCCTTTTCTCCAAAGTAGTTATAACCCCAGCGGTGGCAGCCCTACTTCACGAATGGTGCAGTCAGCTTTTGTTATCACTGAAGGCTCTAAAAGTTTCACCATCACTGGACCGTATACCTATTGATGATGCTATTCTAATAAATTTTAAATTTTATCTTGTATTCTGTTAAACAACTATTTATTGCATTAGTTTCCTTAGCCTGCCATAACGACATACCATGAATCAGACAGGGATTAAAACACAGAAATTTATTGTCTCATACTTCGGGGTGGTGAAAATTTGAAATCCAGGGCTCTGTAGACTCATGTTTCCTCTGAGACTCAAGAGAATTCTTTCTTACTTCTTCCTAGCTCCTGGTGGGTGACCATCAATTGCTTGACATTCGTTAGCTTCAAACTGCATCGGTCCACTTACTGTCTCCATTGTCACATGTCATTTTCACCACTTATCTTTGTCTTCTCTTATGAAGGCATCGTCATATGGGAGGGATTAGGACTTACTCTAATAAATTTTATCTTAATGACATCTGCAAAACATTTATATTCAAATAAGGTCATACTGACAGTTACCCAAGCATAGACCTCTGAGTATCTTTTTCAGAAGCACAGCTGAGCCAACAATATGCACCTGTTATATTACAGACAATATCCACAGTGCTGAGAGCACAGCAGAAAGAAAAAGAGAGCTTTGGCACAGTAATCAAAATATCCATTTTTCCTTTGGCTTTCTGTCTACACAGGAGTTGTCTCTTGCATACTTTCTCCACATTAGTTTTTTCTGTCTTTTCGGTACACTAATATTATGGATCTCCAAACGTAACTTCTTACTAGAGTAGTGTACATAGCTGTTTAGTAAAGTAACTTCCTTTGTACATCCACCTGGTAGATTATTAATCCAATAGTATATCAAAGCTAAAATATATTAAAAACACATATCCCTAACATCCTCTTACATCTATTTAACAGATGTGGAAACCCAACCCAGCTTATTACTCTGTATCACAACATTTGCTAGGCAGCAATAATGGTGGGCACAGCCCTCCAATTACAGAATTAGACATGGTCCTGATTCAGTTGGCATATTGTCAAATTGGACAAAGACATGATGCAAACTAATGTTAGTAGGATATGAGTAACAATGGCAAAGAAAACCCTGTTTCATGTCTGCTTCTACTATCACTGATTTTGCAAATATTGAAATTCTAAGTAGGAAAAATGCAAAATCATATTTAGTCTTTTTGATAAAATTGCCATATAATTAATAGAACATTGCAATAATTTAGAGAATGCAGAGAACTTTTTAATGCTCTCTGACACTTTCTAGTTCCATGTCCTTTTTCTGTATTATATGATTTTGTGTTTATGAGGGTTGTTTCAAAGAAAAAAGTACTACACATGCATACAATTTGCTTTTTTGTTTTTACTGACACTTCTATCATAGAATGAGAGTGATATGTTAAAATCTACAGTAATTATAGATTTATCAGTTTCTTTGTTGAAAACATCAGGTTTTATTTTAAATTTCATGACTAATAGGCCCATACTACTTTAGAATTCAGTAGATGAATCCTTTTTATTATATAAAATGTCTGTCTTTCATTATAATACTTCTTGTTTTGAAATTTTTCTACTATAAAAAACTAAATATTCTTTTAGGTAGTATTTCATAGTTGACTCTTTCTAGTCAATTTATCTCCTTAAAAATTTTTCCTGATAAAATCTCTTGATGTACAAAAAATAGATTCATCTTTGGAATTAAGAATCTTCTTTTCTTTTCACATTTCTTATTTTTTATGTTTACTTGAAATTATAAGCAATAATACAGAGACACTTTGGGTAAGTCGTAGTGTATTTTCTCCAATTATAATATTCTGTAACTTAATGTCTTACCTTCCTTCTACAAGTCTTAGACTGGATATTAATAGCTATTCAGTGTACATATGCTTTAATACAATGACAGTGTAATTGCTCAGTAGTCATGATTTCTTTAATTATATACAGTTTCAAGACCACGTTACTATTCTATTATCATCCCAAGTGGACACGTTTTATTTTATGATTAAATTTTTACTGTTAAAATCACTGTAGTCAAAAAACTTGCCTCAGCTGCATTATGATTTTTGAAATTTGCAGTTTCACTTGTATTTAAGAGTAATACAAACTGTACATTGAACCAACTTGATTATTCTAGTCTTTTATGTCTGGTCATGTTTTGTTAATCTGGCAGTCATTGAATGAAATGAATTTAGGCCTTATGCTATGATAAGAATCTGTTGATTTTTCCTCATAGATTTTATCTGCTTAGGTTTATATTTTTATTATATATTAACATGTGGTAATGCTTATTAACTAAAATACATGCAAACATTCAAGATAGCTACATATTTTGGTTGGATGAGTTTTTATCAATTTAAATACACGTTATGCTTATTTAATTCTGTATGGAATCCATTTTGAATTAGTCTAATGTTATTTCAGTCTTTTTTGTCAGTCTCTCCCAGGTACATTAAAAGTTATTTTAAGACTATAATTATCTTAGTTTTATTTTATGAACGTGATTGATTTTTAAAATTGAGTACATCTCAGTAAACTAAGAACGATTAGAACTTCTCTGACTTGGTACAGCATATCTACAAAAGCCCGACTGATAATGAACTTAATGGAGAGAAATTTGAAGCTTTCCTTTTAAGATTAAAAGAAAAAATGCAGAGATGTCTAACTGCTTTTCAACATGATACTGAAAATCTTACCAAACATAATAAGAACTAAAAGAAAATAAAAAGTATGCAGATCAGGGAAGAAGAAATAAATATTTATTTGTAGTTAAAATGATTGCACATGTAGCAAATTTCAAATAATTGATAACTCCTGGAAGATTGTATAATGAAGGTTAATAAACAAAAATTAATTATTTTCCTATATCAGGAATTAATAAATGCACAGTAAAACCTTGGATTGTGAGTAACTTGATCTGTGAGTGTCCCACAAGGCCAACAAACATTTCTAATAAACTTTAACCTGATAAAGAAGCGATGTCTTACAATACAAGTAGTATGTGATGCTGAACATCACATGTTCACAACCGAGCCAATGATTCTTCCCTCACATACACTGCAGGATTGTGAGTGATCATCTCCCAATAGCAGAAAGGAGGAGTTCTCTGCAGAAGAAGAGCAAGCAAGTATAGCAAGTGCTTAGGGCAGGAAAACCATTCCATGTGATATTATAGTGGTGGAGGCATGCCATTATAAATTTGTATAAACTCAAAAAATATACAATACCAAGAGCGGCCCTAATGTAAACAATAGAATTAGTAATTATGATTTATCAATGTTGGGAGAAAGAGGCTGTCTAGGAAAATACTTAGACATATCACTGAACAATATTTTTCAATAGAATCCTTTGATCAACTCATTGACCAATAAACATGTTACTATTCATGTACTATCTCTTAATATTTAAATTATTCATTTTCTTCAATGATGTCATTCATTTTAAACTTTAGAAATATTACAACACAGTAGGTAAAATAATACAGTAATGAGCTTTTTGTTCTACACTTGCATAGAAATACTTTTATATGTATTAATATTTAACTTGATTTTTTGCGTTCACTCCTATGTATGATTGTTCTGTAGTATTTTTAAACTATATCCCTTGCATTTTTAACAACTTCACACTGAGAACAAATACTACCATTTTAATTCATAAAATCATCTCACAAAGAGTTAGATAATTGAAAGCAGAGTATGAGTTCCTTATAGGTTTGAAAAGAAATTGTGAAACTGAGTATAGTGTTTTCAAAGGAGTTTGGGGTTGGTTTCATTCTCTAAATTTTTTCTTTAAATCTTTGGTTGAAATTTTATTTTTATTTTGCTAGAAATATAGCCTATTTTTCCACAATCCTCACATTAATGCAGTGTGACTGAGTGAGTGTGTGTGTGCATGTGAGTGTGTCATTTCGTTTCAGATGGATGTTGATTCTCCTGGAATAAGGAAGTTCTTTCTTAATGCCTCACATAGAGAAGATCCCACTTACTTTCCTCTTCTCTCTGGAAGGTTCTCTTGCTACTGTAAGACTAGAACATGTTTTCATTTAGTGTCCATCATTGGTTGCAGCAACAAAGACAGTAGCATTGCACAAAATGGAAAAGACAGACAGGCTCCAAACTGGACAGCCTTATAGGCAAAATAAGGCATAGTGATAAAAGTTAGGATTGATAGTATAGACTAAATATTAATCAACTGAGCCGGGTGTGTTGGTACATGCCTGTAGTCCCGGCACTTGGGAGGCTGAGGCAGGAAGTTCCCTGTGAGTTGTCAGCCTGACCTACATAATGCACTCAAGACCAGCCTGAACTTCACAGCAAAACCCTGTCTCAAAAAACAAAAACAAAAACAAAAAAAAAAACCATCAACTGTGAAAGAACACTTGAATCTGACATTTATTCTTCTGGGCTCTATTTTCTTTTAATTTACTCTGATACTATAATCCTAGTGTTGGGACACCAAGAAGTACTGGTATTTATAGGCTTTTGCTACATGTGATCCTATTTCAGAAACAATAATTTGATAAACAACTTACTTCAAAGTAAGCTTAATTACGAATTCTCTTATTAGGTAATAAAAACTATGATGTAATTGTGCTTCCATTCGTGTAAAGTCAATAGTAGCCATAAAAGCACTTTTTGTTTCTGTTTTGCTCCACTCTGTTGAAGCATACACTTTTATCACTTAATAGAGAAACAAATTGAAGCAGAGCATTCCTCCATAACTGCCACATGGAGGCACTAAACCTGCAAGGGATGGTCAGGTGGAGTCCTCAGTTGGCTTTTTGCCACCTTTGGCAAAGCTGACAAATGGTGGGAGGTTGATGGAAATACTGCAAATCAGATCCTGAGGACTGGGGTTATGGAGGACCGGGATAGGGCTAGGGAAACCCACCTCTGTTCATGTCCCAGCTGTAGGTCATTGCAGCTTCCAAGGCTCATCATCAAAATCAGAATGTAACTGTGTTTAACCAGAAGAGACAAAGTCCCACATATGGGTACCACGAGCACACAGCTGCAGATGCTCCTAGATATTGATTTAAGGACAGAGAACATGCTTACTATTTCAGTGGAGCTAATACCTGTCTACAAAGCAGAGATCATTCACTCCAACCCATTCGGTGATAAAACAGGCTGCCATTTGACTTCTGACAGTGATAACAAAGCATGATTTTCAAAGTAGATGCCCAAAATGCAGATTCAAAATTGTATCAGAAATGAATTCTAATACCAGGAGTCCCAGTGGTTAATACAGGCAAATAAGGATTGTGATAGTCTCACTAAGGACATTACTGAGTGAAAGGATGAACAAGTCAACAAATTCTTGTCAAATAAATAAAGAAAAAGTCCAGCTTCCTCTTCATTCAATTAGCATAAATTTTATTTTAGCTAATATTTTGATATGATAATCATATTTAGACTGTAAATAATGGATCAGGAAGGTGAGTCATTTTAGGTAATCAGTTATGTTTTTTTAACTAGCAAAATATTTCTGGAATTTTTGCTGTCTACATTCAAAGAACATTTAACAAAGATCATGTTGATTAAAACTCTTTAGCTTATCCCAGACTGCTTTTCAAGATGTAATACCTTACTCCTCTTATTATGTCATCTTCACCCTCTTTTTCCACATTTTAAATTCTCCATTGAGGCTATCAATTATTCCCAAACTCTACCTTTATAGGTTAAAAAATAGTATATGCGATAACCCTAGAACAAATATGATTTTAAAAAACAATTCTAAGCATCAGTACTTTGGAGAAATTTTTCCCTTTCTTTTGTGACTGTGTCTAATGAAAGAATGTGTATCAGAAGAGTGATAGATGATTTGGGTTCCCAGATTGCTTGCCCTATTTAGCATTATTATTTTTTTAAGGTTGCAATTAGTATTAGCCTTAAGAAATGAATGAAAATTGGTGATGAATGAAAAAGTTAATAGATGTTAGTAAAGTAATTAGCAAGGGCCTGATCCTGCAAGAGTGGTTTCACAACTGTGGTCTTTGGAGGACATGCGAGTCTCCAGTCTGTCTGCCTGGAGCTCTGCACTGCAACGTGAGGGAAGAAGGGATTCCATGGAGAAAGGCTGAATTGCCCTCCTCTTGTCACCACCGAATGACAGCAGGGAGACAGGAGAACGATGTGAAGTCTGAGCCTTGCACAACCTCACAGAGTCTGTCTTTTCCCTATCCTGGCAAGCAATAGGCAGGAAGTAACAGGCATTTACAAGGGCTGTGGCAGCAAGAGTAGTGTAACCGAAATGAAATTTAGATCTCAATAGACAAAACAGAGGGGTTATTTAGGAGAAAAGAAGTCCTTAGATATACTGCTAGAAAAGAATGATCTTACTTGGAGAGGTAGTAACTTGAATTTCCCTTTGTGCACTTTGTCTACTATTTGTCCAGAAGCCTGCTTTCTTCTTATAGAAGGTCCTTTGTCTAAGAAACAGAAGACTAGGTTTAGAGAAAGTACTGGAAAAAAAATCTAGAGAAAAAATGCATAGGAATAGATAACGTAATTCTATAGGTTCTGAGGTAAGTGTGAGCATAAAACTTTACAAGTGAAAATGTGCCTGAATCTAACAATACTCGACCTTAGTAATGGAGCCAAGAACTGACATCTCTTACACTGTTCCTAGACGTTAATCTGCTTTCATGTCCATGGAAGGGTGTTTGGCAAGGCTACTAATGTAAAATATCAAAAACAAGGGTGCTCTTGACCCCACAAATACAGTATAAAATAGTCTGCTACAAGGAACCAGATATGAGTTAAAGGAATATGTAAAATATATGTATGTTTTTCACAACACAAACTATAATTAAAAAAAAAATAAAAAGAAACAAACTAGTCAGTGATAAAGGATAAGTTAAACCAATTTTTACATATTGATGCAATGTAAAACTACATATGAATTTTAAGAAAGGATGTTTAAATACAGGGAAAATTGTACAAAATCAAAACCATACAGTAGGAGAGCCTATCTCTTAATGTCATAAAATAATTTTCACTACATTATTTTTTTAAATTGCCTACAGAAATAGAAATGAGGACTATTAAGAAAAATGGCAATCTGAAGATTAATTGTGACATATGTACCAGCAAATAGTTTTATTTGATATTTATATAAAGAACTCTTAAGAAAAAAAAATGAAGTAAATTCATCAATAAGCAATTTTCAAAGAGATGCAGTTGAATGGTAAAAATATTCAACCTTAGTCACAATTAAAACGTTCATTTAAAACTATGCAATGTCACTCTGACACCTACAATAATGATGAAGATGTACAGTACATATATTTTTAAAAACAGATGAACAATGTTATGAAGTTGAAAGAATATATATGGTTTCATTCACTCCTTCTGAGTATGAAAATGGTAACATATATAAGAACCTATATAGGAACAGTTATGAAACTTTTAAATGAAATTTTATTTTTGCCTCAAGAATGCACTTCTGATAACATTTTTTTCAGATACACTAATATACCATCCACATTTGTATGCAGGAATATTTATTACAACATTGATAATAAAACTAAAGATGAAAAATAAACAGACAGTTTACTTAGGTAAATTGTAGTACAGACTTTCAGTGTGATACTAAGTAGCCACAAAAAAGAATGGGATAGATCTATACTATCAACCAGGAATGATCTCTATTAATGAAAAAAATGTCCAAAACTTTGTCTCTAGTGTGTTTCTATTTGTGTAAAAACATGGACAAGACTCCGGAAAGATTCATGCACATTTAAAACCCTTGTTATGGGAATATAATGAATTTTTCATTCTACACAGTTTTTTATGTTTGTATATTTTTCAGCATAATATTCTAGAGTATAAACAATTATATATAAATACAAAGGAAATTTACTAATATGCTTGTTTCGTGTAAAATGGCATGTGTGAGAATGTAGCTTTAGTTAAGTAGTGAGAAATCAAAATAGATATATCAAATATCAATACTGATTAATATATCTGGTGGAGTTATATGGGTATATATTATTTTGATTGTGGACATTTATTTATAGATTAGATTTTTTAAAATATTTTATAATAAAGAATTTTTATAGAGAAATGCTGTGCTTATTTTAGCCTTACTTTATTTCAAGAAAGTTCCTTTAATTAAATATTTAAAAATTCCATTTCATTATTTTAGGTTATTTTTAGTCTATATTTGTATTCATTAATCTCTTTTGCTTTTCTTCTATAGCTATCAGGTTTTTTTTTTCTAAAGCTTTTTAGCTCCTTTCAATCTGTTTCACTCTGATCGCTTTTTAAATTCTCTAGTTTTGTATGATATTTCCATGATTTTTTTCCCCTTTTTTTGTTTATTTTGTTTTCTTTTCATTTTGTCACAAATTTTTGTATTTCTACTTTCAGGTATTCTTTCAAAGAGAAACTTGCTGGGGCAAGCCATGGTCACACATACCTGCAATCCCAGCACTCAGGAGGCTGAGGCAGGAGGAACACTGAGTCCACGGGCAGCCTGGATTACATAGTGAGTTCAAGACTAGCCTGAACTATATAATGAAATCCTCTCTCATAAAACAAACAAACAATAAAGAACACAGAAAAAGAAAAAGAAAAAAATGAGAATTTGCTTCATGTTTTTAAAAGAATAACTATTTCTTATACTTGATTTTTACATAGGAGTAGGAACATATTTCTGTTGAATAGATTTCATCTGCTAAAAAAAACATACTACTTTTTTATTATAGTGACTTTTATATTGGCTAGTATCTTTAAAAAATTAAAAACCTATGTTAAATTAGCTGTTCTTTCCTGAATCAGCTAGTATTTACAAGAGAATCCTGTGGTCAGACAGGCGTCTTAGTAGTATGCCAGCTGCTTGGTTTTCATAACGTTAATGTAAAATCCTTTCTGTTGCTGCATATTCTGTTTCTGAGATTCTTCATATAACCCTACTTTCTCTGCTTCTCTAAACCAAAACAAGCCTACAAGTCCCGCTGTAAGCAGTTCACTTCTGTCCCCGCTCCTACTGTTCAAAACTGGGAAACAGATATTTCACTTTTGTTGTGCCTCTCAGCTTCAGAAGCTATGCATTTGTTGGTGCTCTGGAAATCTTGCATGATTGTGCTACCTTGCCAAGTCTTTTCTCACCTGTTTTAGCTCTCTTTTTCTGCTCCTGAAGCTCTTTTCTTAGGGCTTGTGGAAGCCATGCATGTAACATACTGTGCAGTATATGGACTATGCTTGTAACTCTACAGAGATTCATTTCGCATTTCACATTCTCCCTCTTCTTTATGGATAAGTGGAAGGGAAAGTCTTCATGGTGATGTGCATGGAAAAAAATACCAGTGTGACTCTATTTGGTCAATTTGTACTTTCATTCTCAGTTTTTAAAGATTTGGAAACCATTTTTATACCTCCACAGTGCAGCCATCTCTATTTCATTCTGGTGCATTCTAAAACCACTTTCTGTTGTAAATTTTTTCATTCACCAAGCATTTATGTGAAACGAAAATCTAAATTCATTTTTGAAAAGAACTACATAGCATCCCTAGCAAGTTTCAGTAAGTGTCATTTCCCCTATGAAAATGTCCTGTTTATCAAACCTTATTTATGTACTTAATTTATTCCACTAATCTCTCAATTTTGTTATCTATGTTGTATCAGTTTAATTAATACACCTTTCTGAAATATTTTAAATCTATGGTGGAAAACCTTCCACTTTTCAATTTTTGGCAAATATTTCCTGATTTCCCAGTAATTCCTGAGCATACTATTCAAATTGGGAGAAACCAATATATTAATGTAATAAGAAAAGACTTTAAAAATGATTAGTAAGCTTTTGAGCTCACTCTTACTCTTTTCCTAGCACAGGTTTGTGATTCTTCTACAGCAGTTCCATCACTGTTTAATGAACATATCTTCTGGAAAAACGCATATACATAGTGAGTTTTTCTAACAACCGGACTTACCATAGATTTCTGGTATAACAAAAAATTTTCCGTCTAATCAAATAAAGCAATTTCTGTTGACTTCTTGAATTCAAGATGATCTAAGAGATATGTAGTAAAATTTAAATTTTATTTATTTATAAGTAGCCATCCCTTTTCCCTGGTAACAGTGCCATTTTTAAAAATGAACATTTTAAAGAAAATTCATTTAATGTGACTCAATCAGTATTGAATTCCCAGAAGTTTATCATGATTTCTTCTCCATTCTTAAAGGTTTGTGCTGATTTTACATCATATTTAGTCTACTGATTATAATGAGGTGATGTGGCTAGGAACCAACCTGATGTTTATAAATGTATTCCAATGAGCCTACTAAGTCTCAAATCATTAATGTAATTTCTACTTCAGTTAGATTCAAAGTAAATTTCTTTAACTGTTCAATAGCTTTTTTTTTTTTTTTTTTTTTTTTTTTTTTTGTGGCACCAGGGATTGAACTTGTGACCTCTAGCTTGCCAGGCAGGCACTTAGGCCACTGAGCTAAATCCCCAGCCCTTAGATTTGAAGTAGTTAACACCCGTAAATTCTTTTTTTTAACCTAACAACTATTTATAAGCTACTCAATTTTAATAATGACAGAAAAGTTAGTTAAGAACACACAAAATCACATTTTCATAACTGACCAAAGTTTATGATTAAAATGCCTGAAGGATTTCTTATTTTGCCTTCCTTCAAAGGTAATTCAAAGTATTATTCTGAAATTAATTTTTAAAAGCTGAGTAATTCTTAAAGTAAACATATAGCATTTCAAGACTATCATCTTTAAAAACAGTAGTTATAATGGCTTTGGGTGCAAATATAAATATCAAATAATCTCTATACTGTCATGTCTCAGAAAAATTAGGCAGAGAACAAATTACCTAATATTTTCTGAATTAAATTCTTCTAGTTCCTACACTCACTACTCTTTGAGTGAAATGAATAGAACTCTAGTTGTCTGAAGAAGTTGTTCAACTTCCAAAAGTGCCTGGCTTCCTCCCAGAAAGTATTTTGCACAGTAACTCTTTATGAGTGGAAAAGTGATATGAAGAGGTACTTATGTACCTCCAAGAGCTTACATCTGCCAAGACTGGAAATGCCCTCAAAACCTGCCACAACTGTTTTGAAATTCTTTGATAGTAGCTAAACTTCATCTTTTTCGGGTAAACCTGTTTTTTCATCTAGTCAACTAAGAATAAGTGTCCAATCATCTCAAATTTGCTAGTAAACTAAAAATCATCTAGTGAGTGGTACTTGATATTTTTAACAATATTGAGAATACAAATTAAGAAACCGAAGATATTTTAGATTATAGTGATTCTTTGCGTGTAAATATATTTTTAAAATATGATATGGGATTTTGAACCGACACGCAATTAAAATCAACAAAAAAGATTTACCTGCATCTTGTCTAGGAATGAATTTTAACATTATAAACACAAAACTGCAGCCAACGTAATAGTTGCTAATAAGTTAAAAGTTAATTATGTGAACTCAACCAATTAAACATAGTAAATTATTAACAGGTAATAATTCAATTGAAAAGATTCATGAAGAGTATATATTTACGGCTAAATTCAACTCTTTTTTTTTTTAACTTTTTGGATGTGTTTACGAAGAAGTTGCATCTTTTCTGTTTCTCACAGGGATGTTGTTTCTAATGAGTCCTCCTCTGAGCTCTTGATTCCTCCATTGCTTTTTTTTTTAAAAGAAGATAACTATTAATGTGCTTCTTCTGTCAACTATACCTTATTTTCCTACATTCAAGCTAATATAGTCATCTTTCATTTGCAAATAACTTTCATTCATCTCATATTGTAGGCAGATGGGTGAGAGATAAAGCATTTTAAGTCTCTTGTATATTACATAAATATTTCACTCATTGGTCAAACAATAATTGAAATATTTAAAATATGAAGGGGTAGATACTGAAAGAGGAAGAAGTTGTATGATGAGATTGGAGTTTTGAATACATAAATTTTTCTTTCCATAATTTAAAGAATGCATTTGGTAGCAGAAAGAGTGACAGGACTTCATGATGGATTGGATGTGAAGTGACTCATGTTTCAGGCTTAAAGAACTAGATAGGTCATGTATCTGTTTCCTGAGTTGGGGAGTCAAAGTGTTTGTGGAGAAAAGATGCAAGGTTTCATGAGTTAGATATATTTTGAAGACATCAGGGTAGAGATACAAAACAGGTAGAGATGGGTTTATGAACCTGAAAATTCAAGATAAAGCCTGGGATAGAAATAAACATTTGAATTCCTTAGAGTCAAGTAATTAAATTATAGATCTGAATTGATTGCATGAGAAAATACTATAAAATGATATGAGAATTAGCCCTCAGACCTAGTCTTAAATAATTGTACAGAGAAGGGTCAGTGTGAGAGAATAATTTTTAAGAAAGCCAGTAAATAGCCAAAGAGTTAAGAAAATAACACTATACATCAAGTGAAGGAATCATGACTTTATAAATTTTTAAATTTATCTAAAATTTCTCAATAGTGCCAAGTAAAAGTTTAATTTCAAGTAAAATTTTATAGTGCCTATTTTATTTTTATAAAGGATCGTGTAGATCTGAGTCAGAGGTATTTTAATTGAATAATGAAACTCTTATTAACAAACTGCTTGTCTGTAATTTTTGTATGTAGGAATAGACTACTGTACAAAAATTATGTTGATGTGAGTCAACAATGACCTATTATTGCAATCTTCAGGATTGTTTTTCCTTAAACTCCATTAGTTGATGATGATTATCTTTCTTCTTTGGTTATTATTTCTCTTTAATATTCTCTCTTTCTTTCTAACCTTCCTTTTTTGGCTCCTTTCTGATTCTCAGCTATATTAGTATCTCCATTTGATTAGCTGTCTCACCACTCTTATTTCGAGTCTTGATTTGTATTGCAAGGGATTTGTAAAGATTCTTGGAAGGTCATATAAATTGAACCAAGATTTCCCATCATAGAAAGGCATACACCAGAGTCAGAGTAGTCAGTCTGACACAAATGCCATACTGTAAAACTTTCTTAACGTTCTTACTTTACTGCTTCCAAAGGAAATACAAACTTCTTAGTATTTCTCATTTTTAAATAACTTGTGGATGATACTGTAGAATGTGAGCTATTCCAATATTAACACAAGAGTTCAAATTTCAGAAGACTCAGAGTATTCTAATAGATCAACATAATCTACAAATTACAGCCTTTGGGTAAAACTTTCCTTCAAATTTTCAGTCACCTGATGATGCAAGCACAGTTCAAAAACAGAGAGAAAATTTTTTTTAATTTGAAAATAATAACAGAACGAGTAACACTGAAGTAACTATGGGAGGCATTGTGCTAGTTATTCTATATGGATTCCTATTTAATCTTCTCAGAACCTATTTTAGGTAAATTTTATTATCCTTATATTGCTTCAATTCATGAAACTGAGACTCCTTAATCACTTTTACTGAAGATATAGAGTTAATGAATGATAGAAGCAGGATTAAAATTTAGGTTACTAAAGCTTCTAATTACATCCTTTTCTCACTATTGCACCCAGTAGCATTTTTCAAAGTTGCACAATATCCCCAAAGACTAAAAGATATAGGTAGCCATGCTTAGATACTAATTATTCAAGAATTGAATTATAAAAGGACTTTCATGGATCATAATTTTAGATATCTTTTGTTCTGTTTCATAAGATTCTACTATTTGTGTATACTTCGAAATAAAGACACATTGTTTTCCTTTTAACATAGCTATTCATGGGGCTCCCTACATACCAAATACAATGAAATCATGTTATACTTTGAATCTGAAATCACAAAGCAAATTATTCAACAAATAATCTTCTTTATGCATCAAATTCTAAGCATCAAATTTGACACTGCAATTTCATTAATGGTGGATTCTTTAATCAAAATCTCTCCAGTTACATCATTCTAATAATTAGTGTATGTGTAGTGACCAAAATATGGCCTTTGAATATATAACCTCATGATGTCACTTCTTTATTTCAGGATGCTTTTGTTATATAAAGCTTCTATACAAAGGGAAATCATCACTATGTGAATGATTATTTCCCCAAACATGACAAATCCAGCATATCTTTTTAGTAAGGGGGAAAAGGGCAAAATAAGTCAACAGGCATGATTATTTTTGAGGTTACTGTAATTACCCTACTGAGTTGTTGTTCTTTAAATCTTTACACTGAAGTTTAAAATTGTGTTTATAATTTTGTGGCTAAAAGTTAAAACATAAGAGGCAGATAAAATTGCATTTTATAGAGAAGACAATAGGAAAAATGTGGGACTTTCTACTTTTTTATGATAGGCTGTCGGCATTGCTTCAAACTTCGGTGGCTACTGCAGCAGTGCTTATTTAGATTTCGCATTTTCTCATATTTGATAGGAAACAAATTTTTTCTGAAACTTAGCATAATACCTAATTAGTAATAGTTCATCTCTTTGTTTTAAAATTAAAAGACTAAATATTGATTTAAACTGTGCTTCCACATGTGAAATTTATTTTAT
Organism: Cuniculus paca; assembly: GCA_004365215.1. Classification (NCBI taxonomy): domain Eukaryota; kingdom Metazoa; phylum Chordata; class Mammalia; order Rodentia; family Cuniculidae; genus Cuniculus; species Cuniculus paca. Next base: position 96,665 of record RJWT010000031.1, read on the forward strand.
GTTCCTGACACTAATGACTCTTTAACAGAAATAGGTTATTTATTTCTGTTTTGGGGCTTTTTGGCTGATCGATCTGTTTGTTTGTTTGTTTTTGGTCATAGGAAGAAGTAGGTACCTAATACAATGTAACATAGTGATAAGAAAATAACTATGTGTTTACACTATAAATTATTAGGAAAATGTTTAAGATATCTGTTTCCCTATCATTTTAAATCAAACTAAACCTGGCAAGGAATGACTTTACACTGTAAGTCTACTATAATTTATGACCACCCTACATTTTTGCTTTGCATTCCGCTTCCCAAATTGCTTTAAGGAATGTGAGTATCTCCTATATTTAAGATATGAGTAGTTGCTTTTATTTTGAAACAAAAATACGATTCAAAACAAGTGTCATTGCCAGTGGAAACTTTCTAAAGTTGTCTGTATTTTTTTAAGAAGCTGTAATTTATTTACACATTCCCTCTTTCTAAGCCATTTTGTTTTATCATAATAAAGCCTACGAATAAAGAATCTCCTCTGTGGAGCAATGTTGATACAATACTAAGAGTACAAACACAGTACTTGTTTGTTGAGAGAAATTCAAAAGATTATTTCATCTAAGTAAAAATATAACACTTAATAGCAATTACCATTATGCACTTGAAACTAGGAAAATATTTACAATAATACACATTTGCTTACACATCTAGTTGAGCGTTGCTGTATTTATTTAAGTCAGAGAAACTAGTGATTTTTATTTTATGTGATAATGACTTTGAAAAATAATCTGGCTTTATACCTATGATGGACCATAATTAATTTCTTATGTATTTGGTTTCCTCAAACATCAATCCTATTGTCATTCACTCACATATTTGAACTTAGAAAATAATGGATTCTATTTCTCTCTCAAATGTAAATCAAATATGCATAAGATTATGCATTTATATTTAATATGTGAGTAGTATGACAGGCTAGTTTTAGTCTACAAGAAAATTAATTCTTATTCTTTTAATCTGGGTAATATAAAAATAACTTTTTCTTAGAGTTAATAATTTCTCAATAAAAATTGCAGATCAACCAGTTTAAATCATTAGTTTCTTTTATGTTGCATAATGCAACCAAATTTGACAATGACTGATATAATTTATATCATTTTTATGTGATATTTTTCACAAACTCATTAGAAAATCAAAGACTAAGTGGTAAGTAAAAGGACACAGAAATATATAAAATATTATTTGTTAAAATAAACCATGTCAAGGGGCCAGGGATTTAGCTCAGCGGGATAAGCACCTGCCTGGCAAGCACAAGGTTGTGAGTTTGATCCCCGGTACCAAAAATAAATAAATAGATAAGTAAAAAAATAAAGTAAAATAAATCATATCAGAAATAAAAAAGTAAGAAACATTTTTATGAAGCTTTTTTAGACTATGCAAAGTTTTAAATAGCCTAGATAAGAATATTTGCAAAGAAGCTAAGAATCTGTGTAATATGCAAAATTATCTAGCATCATAATCTAGAGTATAGTAGGTACTCAATAAAGCTCTTTGAATCAAATGAATGAAGACATAGTAATTAGAAGAAATATTTGCATGTGGAGTAAGTTGGCATAGATTTAATATATCTGCATTTTGAGAGATTTCCTTGATTTAATTTACTTGGCTTTAATTGATTTTTCAGAGAAAATCTTGTGGTGGCAATGATTCCCCAGGGTGCCAATTTTGACTCGTGCTTTGCTTAATTTTTAAGAAATCAACTGGGTTGGGGAAATTCATAGACTAGGAGGAAAAGTATCCAAATATTTCCTGCAAAATAGTATCTTAATTCTGTAAGAGTTTTATTGCTGATTTAAAATTAAACACTTAAAAACAGTTGTTTATAGCATTTATATCTCAAATACTCATCAAAAACATAGTACAATTACTGGCACAATTGATTGAAATTGAAATATGTTCTGACTTAGTGGTGGTGAGACTTTTAAAGCTTTCAGTGACAACAAACAGCCACCTGGAGCACAGTAGTTTCACCACCACTGGACACACGGAAGAAAACTTGCATTTTTCAGGTTTAGGTATGTGGAAAGGTGGGCAGTTTGTTAGTCTTGATAGTATTCTCACTTAGCTTTCCAACTGGACTAGGCCCAAAGTCATATATTCATTATATTGCAAGCAAAGAAAGGTGAATAAATTATAGTGATAACAAAGAAATTTATAAAATTCTTTAAGGTTTGCAAAGCATTTTATTTAAAATTAAAATCAGTATGGGACATTCATGGACATTTTCTATTGCATTATTCATGTACTGGTGTTCTAGACCTAGCTGGCCTTGCTCTAAAAAATCTAATTGGTAAATTTCAGGAATATTGTGAGTTGAGTTACTGAAAACAACCATATTTTTAAAACAAATTATAGAAACTAACCACAAACTAAACTAAACTAAAAATGTTCAACTCCTACCAATTCCTAATTATTTTACTATATTTCAACAACATATATGCATCAAAGTTTTTTTTTACAATGATTGAATATGTATGTCAGAAAAATAGCATATGAGATAATATGGTGCTATATGAAATACTATTTTATACAATATAATTATGTGCAACTGTGTATCTCTTTGTAAAATTGCATTGATAGCTAAATTGGCTGTGCTGGAAGGACTCATACAGTGGAAATCATCTAGTGCTTCAAGTCAGAGTTTCAAGCATTTACTTATATAAGTGACCAGACAAACCATTCAAAGATATAAAACAGTTTATGGAAGTGAAAACTTAAATTAAAAAAAAAAGAATTAGCCTATGCCACTCATCTCCCAAGTGTTGTAAGCAATGTGACCTACCTGACACAGCCATCGTTTTTGAGGAATGTTTTGGCAGCCAGCGAATACAGCATCACAATGGCATTGCATTCTTCCTTGGTGTCAGGTTCTCTGAGATGTACTTAATATGTCTTACCTTAATTGCCAAGAATATTCATAGTCTTCATCCTCTTTTCATAAAATAAAGTACAGCTTTGAGCATTCATTTGCATTTTCCAGAGTTAGGATTTGAACTCAGACCTCCCTGAGTTTAAAAGAACTCTCCTCCCTCCGATCACTCAAATAATCTTCAAACGCTGAACAAAAAGGAAGAGGGGTGTTGGAGAAACTACGTACATATGAAAGACTTTTCTAATGTTATCAAGAGATCAGACTTGGGAGGTTACTTTTATTTAAACTTTAATTCTTACCTATTTTAAGTACTATGAAGTTGTGAACTTATCTATTTCTTTTGTTTCATTTTAATGCTGTTAAAATAAGGCTTTTCCCTAGCCTTCACTTTTGAAAGGGCAAAGCCTTCTTTTCAGGATTTTCTAACCTAAAGAGGTCCTTTGAAGAAGAGGAAGGCAAATTATAAGTTTAGGCATAAAAAAGAGACTTGAATGTTGTTTCAGCAAGCATTTTAAGGAGGCAGAACATTAGTTAAATATGAGCTATCTTTTAATGGCCTGAGCTACAACTCAGTGGTATAGTGTTTGCCTTGCATGCATGAGGCCCTGGTTTTGATTCTCACTGCTGACCCAAACAAAAATCAAAAACAATTTTACTCACTTTTCCCAGCTATTTAAAATAATTCTTGTAGATATCAAATTTAAATAATGAGGAGCAGTAAATTTTAAAATGATTGGTAATATCACAGGTTGTTATTGATGAACTAGAGTCCTTAACAAGATACCGAGTAGCACCTAGAGATATTAAAGTGTTGTGAAGGAGAAAAGAAAGAAGCATTCAATATTATGAACTAAGTTAGCCTTCACAGAGGAAAAATAGAGACAAGGAAAGAAAGAATCTCAGTCTGGTAAGAGCAAAAAAGGTAGCCACATGGTTACCTTTCAATGAAGGTACCGTTTATTTCAGATTAACTTATTGTTATTACTCCTATTATTACTGTTTTGCAGTTCTGACTGCCATGCATGATAGGTAGTGCTGTCTTTCTGAGCTATATTCCCAAACCAACATATTTTTAAAATCACGTATAAACTCGTGTGCCGATGAGCCAGAGTCAAATATTTTTTAAAAGTAAATGTTTAGTATTTTGTGGTTATCATATTCTTCAAGCATTTTATTTTATTCTTACATGGAGTTATCTCATTGGAAAAAATTCCGTTTAAAGTATTTGAATAACAGCTTCTTATCTAACTATAACCAATACTGTATTTGAAAACAAAAGATAATTATCTTATGGGAGATATGCTTTGCTTATTGAATATTGCCTATATTCCTAACTCCACACAATTTTTATAGTTAAAACTCAGACACTATTATTTTATTTTTTCCCACAATTTAGTTTCAATTATTAAGTTTTAAGAAATTATTCTAAAAAACTATTTTTTGTCTTTTATTTCCTTCAGAACTTGCAGGAAAAGTTTTACAAATGTACTGGAAATAGTTATAAATATTTCACTTCAACCCAAACTACAAAAATGATAACTAGAATATTAAAAACTTCAAAACATTCAGGAAAATATCTATTTGTATTAAAGAAAAACAAGCTGCGTTTCTAAAGTAGGTATTAGAACTTTGTAATAAAAGTGAATGACCCTGATACTTGAAGCTTAAGGAAGAATAGCTAAAAAAATTTCTTCTTTTCTTGTAATAAAACAACTTAATCTTCGGAAGCTACTGGCTTCATACCCTGAGCTTCTTTATTTTCTTCCAGACTGTATAAATTTAGTCAGTGATAAAAGAATTACACAATTAAACTGGAACTGTGCTGGAAGAGTGGCTTTGATATAGAATTGAAATACTGATTTTTTACACCACTTGTGATTAATCATGTTTTTTGGTTTGCATGACATACATTTTAGTCCAGAATATCATTAAGTCTAAACATGACAGAGGTAACAATTCAGAAATAGAAATATTTCTTTAATTGGAAAGTTGATATTAACATTTTCAAACCTATAATTTTGTTTCTATAATTTTTTCCTAAAAGCATTATTATGATTATAAACTAAATGGATTTTAAGATATGCCACTAGACTTTATTCCTATTTCTTTTAATGTACAAGTCCAAAATATATTTTTTGATAAAATAGATGATCTTGGTTATAATTAAAAATAGCAAGCTGTGGAGAGGAGTTAAAGCACATGTTTTATTTTAACTATGTAATTTTTCTATTATTTTTTCTAATATTGTTTATATTAAAATGTTTGATGATGGTAAGTGAATAATATAGCTTAAAATTTAAGTTTGACTAGTTAGGAAATTTAATTACTTTTTTAAAGGTCATTTGATTTTTTCAGCATTTTTAATTTATTAATAACTAATAATAAAACATTATAGTGGTTATCTTTCCAAACATGTACTATAAGATTGATTCTTCTATCATTTCTTGAATATTATAAGATTTTTTCTGAAGAATAGTTATTATTATTATTATTAATAAAAATGAATTAATAACTTTTAAAAGAAACTTGTCCTACTAAAGTGTGTTTTTCAATTATAATTAATAACCAAAAACAGGGTTTGGACAAAATATATAATTTTATATTCACAAATTAGAATGAAAATAGAGTGAGGCAGATAACCAGAAGTGACCCAATTGGCTGTTAGTGCTTTATTCTGATACTTTTAATAATCTGTTTTACATGTGTAGAGTACTTTATCTACTAGTTAAAACTGTTTTGTGACAGCAAAATGAGACTTTGTATTATTATTTATAGAATACTTGATGAAGATTTTGCTTACTAAAGAAACACTGTACTCTGTCAGATGGGAAGAAAACCTTAGTATATATGCGAATTACCCACCAGCATCAGCTATATTATGATAAATTTAGCTATTGATCAGTGTTAACTAGAATACAGAACAAGATTTGGGAATTTGAAAGCAGAATAATATAGAGGAGGAAACATTCTTAGCTGTTTCATTTCACCTAAATGACAATGACATAACAAGTGTGTTATTTATTAAACATTTTATATTTGCTGTAGAAGGTTTATCATTGGATTTCCATTTGTTATTTTAATACTTCCTGAATACAAAGGAGTATTTAAAAAACTAGGATGGTATATAACATTGATAAATAATCTTAGCTTCAGTTTGATGAACTTTTTGTCTCTCATTTTCCAAAAATTAGACTTTAATTCTGAGAAAAAATAATTGCCTTTACTCTTAATTTTTCAGACCAAATATTAAAAAGAACTATTAATTTTGCTGAATATTATTTTCATCATGAAACTTTGGTCAATTCTGTTTTCTTCATAAAAGTCATCGTTTCTAAACACTTGACAATTTCAAAAATAAAAACTCTTACTAATCTGTTGACTGTATTTTAGAACTGAAAGAATCCTTACAGGTGATCTTATACCATCTTTATGCTTTCCTGTAGAGGGAACTGAGAGAAATTAAATATTTTATGTAATTACACAGATATTTAAAGTACTTAAGGGACTTTTATCTCAAGAAATTTAGAAAACTAATACCTTATAGCTTTTGTTTTCTTCTACTTTTGTCATTCCCTGAATTTGAAAAGCTAGAAAATATATAGAATGACAGAAATGGGCTCTTGAATACAGAGTATTGTTTAGCTAGCTAGATCTGTGTGTGTGTGCGCAAATGTGCATGTAAGTGTGCATGCATTGTATACCTCTGTGAATTGTAAACTCATCAAATCTGTGTTCTGTCACTCTGTTTACAGTTATAAGTATAAATGACAAATTATTCTTTTTTTTAACTATTTTGAAGTTTAATGCACTTTTCTTTTGGGCTTTGATTTTTTTATTCTTGCTTAGAACTCTAATGGAAAAATTCTAAGAAATAAAATTTTGGAAAATAGAAAGGTAGAATATATTCACTATGCCTTGTAACAGTGTACCGGAACTATATAGCTCAGTTGTTTTGGAGATTGTGTTAGCTCAGAGTGACATGGTAAGACTTCATTGTATATTGTGATTTCCCTGTTGTAACCATAGCTGATGCCAACACGTGTTCTGCATAAGTAGAGAAACACAAATTGAACTCAAAACGCCCCAAGAGTATTGTCCTTCATAACACCCTGGTGTCTCCTGTGTGGTTGAATGAATAACAAATGACTGAGCTATTAAGATACTAAACAAAAGTCATCTTGGCCCATAATATTGATCTAACACATCTCAATACTGTTTTAGTTTGTGAAAAATAAATCTTCCTATATTAAAAAAATCATGCTGAGCTTGACCATAATTTGCTCCAGGATTTTTTTTAAAGAAAGGAGTACATCTGTAGTTCTTTTTAGTAGCCACATACATTTAACATTATAATCATAGTTATGAGTAAGTGTGCAACTTAGAGTTTTTTTTTAATAAATTCCAGTTGCATGTATTAGTGTTGATCTTTAGAGCGTAGCTTCTTCATCATTAATTGTTCTATCTGCAACTAAAATGGGATCTACCCAATAGTTGGAGTATGACCAATGACTGTGAAACCAGATCTCTTTCAGAATGATTAAAATAGAAATTTCAAAATGAATTAAGAGAATATGGATGGAGGACACTCAAATTAAGCACACACACACACACACACACACACACACACACACAGGCACACACTTTTCTTCCACAGGACCAAAATCATGAAGGAATTTATTATTGTCAATCAAATGTGAGAGCTAAGTTTCCAGTGATGTTTTAGTGCACACCACCATGTGTTGTACATAGAGTTGTTTTCACAGAGAAACTAGAAATTGAGGCACATCATTCTTCTTTCATTTACATTTCATAAATATCTACATTATCAGGACCTAATAAATTATAAATGAATCTCCCATTGCCGACATTTATAACAGTTTATCTGAGTTTTAACATGGTAGCCCTCCCTACCTCTAATATTTCCTGCAAAATAGTATTTGAGATGCATTGATGTGATCAGACTCTAAAAGCCCCAAGATAGCTACATCAATTTACATAGTACAGGCAGATGTGATGTGAGTACTCCATTATAAGCACATCATTTTATATATTTCACAATCACCCAGTATGTAAGAGGAAATCCTGGTTTTAATATAATTTAATTATTACTTAGGCTTCACGTTTATTTTTAAAATCTTTTTTTCAGGGGAAATTTTTTCCCTCAAATTAACACATATGAAATAGAAAGACTAAAGCACATAAAGGCCATGGGCTGCATTTTGCAGGGGATAGGTTCTGGTTGAATGAGATCTGGGATGTGTGCCAAATTAATAGAAAAAAAATCCTGTTCTTTCTCTCCAATAGCCACAATGTTCATTATTAAAAAAAAACATATGAGCCACAGGATTTGATTTTAATAACACCAATGTCTTCATTAATCTGTATGTTCCATTTAGCCTCATTATTGAGCAAATGCTGAATTAATGTAGTACACATTATTGTTGAACTTCTCTTGCACAGCCTCCCTTCCCTCTTTCATCATTCATTCAGGGACCATCGTGTGTGTCATGTTTTTAAACAGGCCTGTGGCCCTTCATGTCTGTTTTCTTATCTCTGGTCTATGAGGAGACTTTAGGCATGGTGCACCTAGAAAGGAATGTGGGAAATGAAACTATAGACTTTCACTTGAAACCGTAATTAATTTTCTTTCATGTTAATGCTGTTATGTCAAGATGGTCTCTCTGTCACCTGCAACTGAGATGATATTTCCTTGATGGTCTCAGGGCCTCCTTCTAAATCAAGAGTGGTGATAGCCAACACTGCTTTGTATCTGCGGAACAAATAGTGGCCTTTGTCCAGCACAAGTCCCTAAACAAACTTAATCTCTCTAACACTGTGACAGATGACATTTAGATGTCCTTGTTACCCTTAAAATGAGTTTTATTGACAATCAGGGAACAAAAAGAAGGCCCAGATAAAGCCCAATGTTTTATAGGCTTGCTAACAACATCTTAGTGCAGAGGGTGAGGAGAAAGCCTCAAGTTGCCCCCATTTTCCCCTGCTTTGCTATATCACCATGACAACAGATATAGAAATCACTTAGTGACTCCTAGAAAGAAAACACAGTGACACAGTACCCCTTGTATGGCGAATCAAACTAAAGCCTTCATTCAAATGGCTATTCAGCTTGGGCATTCATGTAGAGGATAGGGTGGATTTTACACAGGTAACTACAAGAGAAAGGCCAGCAAGCCCTCTAGCCACAGCATATGGCAAAGTCTCTGTCTAATTAATGCATCCTCAATAGAATTTATCCATTTTAAATTTGTTTTCTTTTACTTGAAACATCATTAATGTAAAGGGCAACATTAATCAACATCGTGGAACTTAAAAGGGCATTAAAGAGTGATCTTTTTCCTTATGCAACAAGAATCTTTTCAAGTAGTTGTGTTAACTGCAGTGGATTCAAAGTGCATTCTGAGTTCTTAATCAGAAGGCAAATCTAGAGAGGCCTCTACTGGCGAGTCTCTCTCTGTGCAGTTCTGTGTAGAAGCACTCTGGAAAAGCAAACAGGAGAATGACTTTCAGCTTTTACTGGAAAGTTGCACACAAGACTGATAGCCATTGTACACAACATTGAATAATGGCATTCACACTTTCGAATCTGTCATGTCTAACTGCTTTTTCTCAGGTAATAAAAGGGCCATAAAGCTCTGATGTATGAGCTGCTCGGACACCTTGAGATATTTTAAGATTATTCAACAAGAAAACAACAGGTAATCATCTCTGTTTCTTCATACATAAGACTCTCAAACAAATTTAAGATTTAAAACAATGTTAGTAGAGAACTGAATTTCTTAACATTGTATGTTTAGGAGGAAGAACGCATTGTTTACACATGTACTCATATTCCTTATATTAATAAAAACAGAAATAGTAATTTTTAAGGTGTGGTTCAAATATTTGCAAACTGTTTTCGGTTAATTAAAAAGCAAGTTATTGCCAAGATTTCCTAGTTATAGTGAAGAAATATGGGCCAAATACAGTCTTCTTGAGTGAGATTTAACATGAGCACATCATTGCAGTGTGTTTTTTTTTTCTTTTTACCACCAGACTTTGAAAAATTATGTAATATTTCCTAGGATGAGAATATTTATTTTCTATTTCTGAAAGGGAAACTCTAGGTTTGTCTCTATTTGAAAAAAAGAAGTGAACTGACTCTACAAGTGTCTTTGTTCATGTGTGGGTTATTAGAGTGACACTATGTTTAACTTCAAGTTTCCAAAAGGCAAAACCCTAATTCTTCTCTTTTTTTTTTAACATTTATACGTTAAAATTCAATATTACTTTCACTTTGATCATACCAGGATACTATTTCATTACATTTATTCTGTTCTATCTTTCAATAATCCTATGAGGTTTTGTTGCTCTGTTGACTGATACGAGTTTTATCTTAGGGTCTCACATCAACAGATTTTCACAGAATCATTGTATAGTAATTTCAAATGGCTTCATGCTTACTTGAGATAAATCTTAGTTGAGTAATTCTTCATGGGGTGGTTGGGTGAGGATGGTTCTGTAAATTACCCTCCAGATCATAGAGGTAATGCATTATTTTCTTTCATGTAAATTCTCTTAGCTGTCTTGAGATCATTACGTACTTTGTACAGTAGTCCTTATAGTGACACCTACTGGTAGAAGGAGAATCAAAGAACAGTACTTTAAATTTTCTTTCTCTTTATTGTCTGGGAGTATGTTACCAGGGATTCTGTTGGTAAAAATGTAACTTCTTTAAAAATATTTTTTCAGCTCTTTTATCCACATAACTCAACATTCCAAAAAACTGATAGGTGAATGAAAAATAATATGCATTTTCAACTGTGAAAAAACTTTCTTACAGAGCACGGCAATCTAAATTAACCTTGAATAGTGTATAAATATATAATCTTTTGTGTTCTTCTATCACACAGAAAATGTGAAACCAAAATTTAGCAAAAAACATTTTCACAGTTACACTAGAAGATGAATTGATGAAATGCTTCAGAAAAATTCTTAAACTTTCCCTTTTGTATAAATATTTATTGAATGTTTATATTTTCACAAAAAGAAGAATTAATCCAGAAACAAAAGAACACATATTTTATAGTAATTCAATTGACAAAAATCTTTGAAGTTGTGTTAATTCAACCAAAAATGCTCTTGCAGAACTTGAATTTTTCACATATCATAGAAAGTTGGAATTGCAGTGGACTGTGATTATTTTTCCACTGAGCTAGAAGCACACGGTTTGCAGAATATTAGATGCAGTAAGGATGTATTCTATATTTGAAAGGATTCAATATGAAAAAAATTGTTTTCACACATTTGCAGCTATGAAGAAGAGATGCTATCTTCATTTTTCCTTGGGGCTTTTGTCAAATTCTTCACTAAATTATATTTATTCCTAATTTATAATATTATCAACTGTGCACATTGTGTAATTTCCAGTTATTCACAAAACACATGAAAACTTTCAAAAGAAATTACTTTAGATACTTATCCAAAGGCCCACACAACATGTATATAATTGACTTTTTCTTTTTCTTTTTATTGTCAAAGCAATTCACTTGTTAAACTGTGAAACATAATATCAATAATTTAGTGTTTTACAGTCATATGAGATAAAAATGACAGAAAGAAAAGAGATTGATTTCAACCCCAGTTTGATTGTAGTGAGCATTTTGATACAAAATGTGCCTGATATTTCTTTTAGAAAATTATTGATACTTCAATTTATAAAGAAAATATGGACATTGGTTTTCAAAAATGTTGTTTTGTTTTGGAGATTTTGGTCAGGCATATGGCAAACTAGTGAAACATTTAAGGTGTGATGCACATTTATGAGTACTTTTGTGATATCACTGTGAGGAAACGTGAAAATGACTCCCAAATTATTTGGTAGACAGTTATATTGGTGTCTTTGAAACCATCTTTGGCTCTGCTGTGTGCTTTTGTTTGTACGACTTGAGCACATGCTTCAAAATGTCATCCAGATTACAAGCATGCAAGGAATGAAGTATTACTTCTGTATCAATTTCAGAAGCATAATACTTTTATTTCATTAAATAGTTCATCGGCCAGTTGCACTTTGTAAAATCACAAAATTCCTTCCTATTTTTTGGCAAGAGATGGTTTATATGTTAGCTGAGAAAAGTCTTGAAACAATGCTCATGATAATGAATACAAGGAAACAAAGGACTTAAAAAATCACATGAATTACAACATAAAAAGCACAAAGCGCAATATTTATTCAAAATCATTTGGTCAACACCCTGTCCTTTAAGTTGGGACACAATGTGTTCAGGGTAACAGCAAGGACAGAAAGCAAATAAAATAGCCAAAAGATTACAAAAGTTTTGGTTTTGGTTTTGGTTTTCCTGAGTACCTGAACCAGCAATTCAGCTGATCATTAAACACAATCATAAGGAAAGGTTCTATTTCATCTTGAGAGAGTTCATCTAGGGATTGCACAAGGGATTTGTACAGAATAAAGCTTCACAAAACCCAAGGGCTGCCACAGGGAAATGGTATCCAGGAGGACAGGGCAGGCCAAGCATCCCTTTAGCAGCAAAACCACACAAGAGAGCCAGAGGCTGCTCTGCGGCTGCCAACACAACTGCCTACAATGTCTGCCAAGGAGCCAGAAGCCGCTTGTGGGAAAATATCACTTACCCTTAGCATCTGGGTCCTGTGATTGTTATCCAAAGAGACAGAGTGGTAAGATACAGTGGGACAAACAGCACCCCATTAAACACACACACACACACACACACCAAAAGCACACACAACATTCTTTCTCTGTGGAAAGAAAGAAACAAGCCAAATATGGCTTATTCTGTATTTGAAATTCTTTTGAGATTTATGTGTATATATATATATATATATATATATGAATATATGTATTCATACTTCAGAATAAGATGAGCTTCTCTAACTGTGTTTCGTCATCTATAAAAACCAGGACTTTAGACATATTTGTGAATATTTTCAGATGCGTATAGTTCATTATAAAATTTGTATTTTCTAGGAGTAGCTGAGTGTAGCTCACTGATAGAATTATTTTAAAATGTAAATGTGAACATGGATAAACCAAGTAAAATATGCTTTGATATTAAGCTTTATTTCTTTTTTGGTACTGAGTCACAGTTTTTAACAGCCAGGTTCCAAAACATATATTCATAAAATAATTGTAAAATTTTCATTTCTCATATAATATATAACTATGACCTAATTTTATGTTTGTGTTACATATATATTTAAGTTTGATAAAGTCTCATCTAAAGTATACTTTCTACACACATCTCAATGAATGTTTTTAAAGTTTCCAAATATGACAATGTAAAAATATGACCATACAGACTCACACTGACTTGAAATATAGGAATAGAGAAGAGGGGAAAATAGAGAATTTAAAGATTGGAGACACCTTGTGGTTAATGAAAAGTCCTTTAATCCATTCTTACATGGAGAATTTAGATATAATTATTGTAAAAGAAAACCGTATCCTTTTATTCTTGAGTCTTCAGTGAAAGGATAAAAAACTGTTTTTCTTTTTAAATATTTTGGTCTAATGACAGGATAAAAAAATGAGAATGTGGATTTAAATGTTATTAACACAATATACCCAAAGAGAAAATTTTTCATACTAAAATTAATAATAAATCATTTCTATTAAACAGCTCAATGCAGAATATTTTGGATAATAAATTCACATATTTCCAATATGAATTTATTATTAAAATTTTTATTGTGTATGAATGAAATTAAAATTTCAGTCACCTTTAAGTGACTAAATTATATGCATATTGAGGGTCATTTATGCATGTTATGTGAGATAATACATATGGGTTAATCTATGCTATAATAAACATGACAACATACACATAACTATAAACATATGTCTCATGTATATAATTTATATTATATGATATTTACTTTTATATTTATATAAATACAAAAATAATTTGGGAATGTAAACTATCTAATGCTAGCGTAACACGAAGACAATATTCAAGGGAGATGAAATCTTATGGAAGTACAAAAGTACATAGTAAACAATTGATGAATTTGGTTTATCATTGTTTTTCATACCACACATATGCACGAAAAGAAATTTGTTTCTCGTAGTTCTTTGACTAATAGATCATTTATCTTCAGGTATCAAATAATTCTGTGAATGATTCAAATTTAATTTTATATTTATAGCATTTTATGTAAGCTAAAAATTGTGATAAAAATGTTTCTTTTTTATTGCATATGTAGGCTGTGATAGAGAATCCTGTGAATTCAAAATGAAGCTCAATTATGGGAAAGAAGAGAAAATGAAAAAGTAAATTCTAAACAATTTAATTCAATTAAAAATTTAAAGTATTAAATTGAAACAGAAAATACTTCCAATTTTTATAAATGCGTAAGATAACTTGAGTGAATGCAAAAAAGCAGTAAGAATGTACAAAGTCTATTTTTTGTGTTATGTGTCTTTCATTTCTCATAAAAGAAAACAGTGACCACAAAAAGATGTGCATAAAATCATTTCTACTTTCTCTAGGGCATTCAAATCATCAGACTCTAAAACTGGAATCTGAAATGTAAATATTTAATTTTAAGATTACAACCAAAATATCTTTACATATTTGTTACTTTTCTTATATCTTTTTCTTGAGGCATTTGTTTATTTCCTTATCTATTTGCTTATTTTTCCTCCTTCACTTCTCATCCTTATGGCTCGCATTAGACAGTTTCAATTTTAATTCTTTAATGACATTTAAACCATGCCTTTAATCTTTAACTTTTTCAAGTTTAGTTAGTTTATTAACACACCATTTTAATTAGGTGTTCCTTATATACCTCATTGTGATATTATATACAAAAGTATTCCACCCACATCTTACCATATTACAACTAGTGAATTTCAACTGATTGTAACTGCATGTAGCAGAACTACTTTTAACCCTTTATGATCATAGTATTTTGAATCATAAGATGACAATCATTTATTAAAGCCAGTACAGTTTACATCCTTAACAAAATACACAGCCATGATTCCCATTTCCTCTAAGCTACCAGCTGAAGTTGCAGAGGAAAAGTTAGCCTCACATTCCCTGTGTTCATCTTATGTTCTTTACAACTGTCCAGATTGTATTAGAATTTGCTTATAATGATGTTATATGATGTCCTTGTTGTGATACCTGCATTTGTGGAGAACTTAATATTGATTTACTGTGTCTTTTGCCCATCTTTGAGCAGCCTAGATAGCAATTACAGCTGTTGGTGGTATCTATTTTGTCTTTTCATAATTGTCATTTCACGTTCTACTTAAGATTAAAATATGAAAATTGTATCATATGCACATCAACAGTGCATTAGCCACGTTATCAGCAATATCTGTGAGACATCATCATTTTAACCATGTTTCTTTACATAGCCTTTTCATTTTATTTATGAAAATTGCATACTACCATATAAAATTGAACAAGAAATACATTTGAAGGTGAGCCTTTCTGACATCAAGTCCTCATCAGAATCATTGCTATCTTCCTAAGAAATCACTAGGGCTTTCCCAGTACCTCTTTGCCTCTGCCAAATTCTGTCTGCCCTCAGCCTGGGATTTCTATTAAACAAGAGCTGCTTTGTTAGTTTTTAACTCTTACTTTAAGGAGCCCTCCCTCTCAGTTTTTGAACTCTCTCTACAATTCTCACTTCAAATTCACATTTCATAAAGAAAATGATATTTTATACGAAGCATATTACTTTTTTATTGAAAAGCAGATTTGAAGTGAGTTTTTCTTTTTCACAAATAGTTCTAACCAGGTGTAGATTTCTTCAAACCACTGTGAAGAGCTTTGCCAAAATTCAAAACTGTCTCATTTGAAGTCCAAATACACCTATGTGAGGCAGAGAAGTGGGAGGATGGCATTGCTCAGGCTCCTCTCACAAGGAAGTTTAGTGAACAAAACATACAGAAATAATTTCTTGGACTAGCAGGGTAATAAAACTTATTTTTCAACTGATTTGGGTTTTCTTTCCCCTGGTCATTTATATAAAACCTACAGTTCAAATAACCGAAACATTTTATGTTTCTGTCTTCACTCAACAAAACTTGAACTGCTTAAGAATAATTTTTTTGTTTTATATCATAAAGATAAATATCATAATGCAAAATGAAATGGAACAAATATTTTACTCCCTTCCCACATATATAAACACATACTTTCTTATCAGCAGACTAAATCTTGCTAGTTCCTAAAGGCATTCACTTTAAGATTCACAACTGCGTTAGTTTTCCATATCTGTTTGGAGACTTTAAAAGTGACTATGTGCAAGGAAATAATAAACGCATGTGCAATCTCTAGCAGAGGTCTCCTTATGGGACCGTGTAGGACATTTGTGGGTGTTGTTATTGTTGTTGTTGCAATCTAGCTAATAAAGGCTTTCTCTTACACAAGAGAATTTTGACAGGGTTGACTCCAGACAGCTTTCCAGCTGAGGTCTGGGGCCTTGCTGAACCTTCAAAATTTTCCCATTTGAGCTGCATCAAAGTGAAGGAAATTCAAGGATCACTAACGTCTCAGATGGTAGCACTTGCCCTAACAACGAAGGTTCAGGAATTCTTTGGAGCAGGCTGAGGTCATTTTTCTCCCCTTTTCTCCTAATGCTTTTCTCTATTAATCAGAGCTCAGAGCTCAGATTGGTCTTCAACTTCCTCCCAATCCTTGCTAAGCCTGTCATTTCTAGCTATTATTTACTTTAATGGACTTTGGCTGATCCCTTATGAAGCTTTGGATCTGAGAATAATAAGGCTGGAGAGTAACGGGCATAGACATGGGTGTGGGTTTGCCTGCAGATTAACCGTGGCAGATGGGCTTTATTGCGGTTTCCTGTGTACTGAGTGTTGATTGAGAGGGTATAATGAGAGAGGTGGTGTCCGCACAATGGTCACAGCCACTTCATTGCACTTTGCGTCTAAACAACCCCATTTTTCTAAATCTTTGGGTTGTGAAATTTTAGGAAGTCAGAGCACAAGAACAAGTACAAAAACAACTGTAAATAACCATGAATGTTAATCCAACACTAATTGGTCCCTTCTTTCAATATGAGTCTATTTTGCTCAGTTTTTAAAATTCTGGGTAAATTAATGGCAAAGATGGTTAAACAAAATGTTCTTGAATTAGGTGATTGGAATGAAACAGTGAACGACATGTATTTTCTGTGAGATTTTTTGATGGCCCCAGGTTTTTTGGTTTGTTTGTTTGTTTGTTTTTGTTAAATGTGTGCTCCATTTGATTACTGTCACAGACAGCAAATGCTGAAATTGTAATTATTTGCATATTTTTGGGAGTTGCATTGGAGATAATTTTCGGAGTTATTTATCAACTAAAGAATCTTCTTAAAATGCAGCATCAGAACAATTGTCTTATTCTAGGCAGACTAAATGAAAAATTTTGTACTTTTCTTTATTCCCTGCATTTGATATAAGTGCCTGTTCAATTGCTTCTCACCATGCAATTAAACAATTTCTGCATAGGTACTAACTAAAGATCTTTTACACACTTCTCATTTTTAAGATTGTACTTAATTCCTCTCTTTCACCAATGGATTAAATCACAACTATTGATTCCTTTTTTTCCCTTTGGGACCTTATCCATCTGTCTTACTGCTTTCATCCTACACTCCTTGGTCTCAGAGGGGTGTTCTGAAAATGAACCGCCAAAACCTGGAGAAGACTCTAGGTCAAGTTTGTGTACAAGACTTTAAATTTTTAGTGACAGTCCTCTCTCACGGCCGCCTGAAAGTTTCCACACAGCGCTGCACAAGCAAGCACCACCAATTATCCTCCTCCTTTGAAAACCATTATCAAGTTTTTCAAAACTTCTTTCATTTCACTGTTGTCATTCAGTGAAAAGGAAACTAACCACCATGTCAAGACAACTCAGCTGCCTAGCAACGCAGGGCCACATTTTAATTCTGACTTGCTTCTGGTCTTGACTAATAGAAAGTGACTATGTTAAGCTAGTCACAAGAGTTGTTTGTCACTTCTGAAATGCAAACAAAACTATATTGTTTTCCAAAGTATTGGATGTGATTGATGTAAAGATTTACAGTAACATCATTCATTTTCCCTTGTGTTTTAGTAGGATTGATGTCATATCTTTTCATGCTTTATTAAATGCTTTAAAGGAGCTCAGAAAACATGATGCTTTTTGTCCTTTAAGGAGTCTAAAGAGGGGTTTTTCTTTCCAGTGAACTAGGCTTCAACAACTTGTGAAGTTTAATGAATCTATTCAACTAGTGTCAGCCACATCAATAAATAATTTAATAAGAAGCCATCATCCATGAAGGAGAATGCAGTTCAAACAATTATAGAGGAACAGACCAGACCAAGGTCAACATTATGAGGTGAGAGGAGGAAAAGTTAAGCTTTTAAGTCACAAGTCTCAAAGTTCAAGTTATCAAATGTTCCCACACTCTTAAGTCCTTGCTTCTGAAAAACTGTAGTTGCTATGAGTACCATTTTAATTTTAATCTTCCCAGGCATATAGGTTGTGATGTCTATAGTAAGAGCACAGCAAAGTTAAATTCTGAAAATTAGATAAAATTGCTATTTAAATTAAGAAATTGTAGCAGGGACTAAAAGTAATTCTACTGAAATTCAATAAGGTACAGTTTATATAGTAGAAAGGTGTCACTATTATATTTTAAATGCTTTCCATAAATGTTATTTCTATTTTTTATATCACTGAGCTTTATTTCTAGGTACATTACAATGTAACAATTTATGTGATTTGAATATTCAAAATTTCTTCAAAGTAATTTTCTTTTGCCAAATAATATTAGATGGGAATATTAAAAATTACAAGCATTAGTTATACTCATGTGATATAATACTTTAAGAAATACTACAATAGTGTTAATCATTAAACAAAAATGCTTACTAAAACACTGTTTTAGGCTGGGGATTTAGCTCAGCGGCAGAAACCTCCACTATTTTAGAAAGGTTAGAATCACAGAAGAGTTAAGTTAGATGTCAAAATCATAGAAAGGAAGCAGAAATTCACAATTGAGAGGCTATATGTTCTGTGAAACTTTATTCATATTCTGAAATTGAACCTATTTATGATTGGAATAAAGTAAATCATATAGTTCCAGAGGCATAATATTGGTGGGCGTGATGGAATTGCCCAAGTCACGCATCAATGCCAGCATGTTATCTGTTTATTGAATGGCCAGTCTGCTTCGTAAGAAGACTGGAAAAGATGGAGAAGGAAAAAAAATGGAACCATTGAATTAATGGAGCCACTTGATAAAGAAATATCTGGAATCGTGAAAGTAGTTGGAAGAGTAACACACATCATGTGTACATCTTATGCGCAATTTAGAGACGATATCAATCCTTTTGATCTGGGACTTCACAATGAAGCAATGAAAATTATTCATGAATTCCCTCAGTTTTTTCCTTTCGGAGTACAAAATGAATCTTAAGGAATTTTTTTACGATTATGAGAAGCTACATTGATGAATATTAAAGGACTTCCTTTATTTTTGAAGGAAAGAATGCTTTGATTTCTAATATTTAATTTGTTGTTTTTAAAATTCCATTTATCAAATGTTAGATGTTGCAATCTGCAGTTTTGATGGGACTGGTATTTTACTGACATTTCCACCTAAAGCCTTTTTATAAAAAATTGCTACTACATTGTTTGGTCAGGTAAGATGCAACAACAAAGCATCTTGTCTTGTGTTTACATTTCTATTTTATTAATAGAAATTTGAATGGAAAAAAACCATATAGTGATTTACGCTTTAAAGCATAATGGATGTATATTGAAGATGAATAAAATATTACATATGACAAATAATTGAGATTAATGAAAGGGTTTATTTTGCAATTAAATAGAAATTTTAAATCACTTTTTAGGGATTTAAAATACTTTGATCATAAACAATATCCTGTCTGATCAAGTCTAATCAACCTGTTTCAGTATTTAATATGAACTCAAAAGATACTTGTTATAGTTGAAATAGGGCTGGTTTCAGTTCTATTTGAGAAGAATATCTTTGAAATTAGTATACTATGGTAAAACTGTGACATGCTAAAATACACCTAGTTTGTAGCAAAAGATTGATGACCAGAACCTCTCTTTCTACTCAAACATGGACATGTCTCTTATCCTTCTGGACCTTTTATCAGTGACAATGATAACTTGTTCTTCATGGGCCATTGGGATGATGACAGTACTTGGCTATGGAAATGCTCAGTACTAGGGATAAATAGTAGCAATGGTAGATAGTAGCAATTGTCTAAAAACTTGGATACTGGAATTATCTGTCCTGGTTTAAATCTGAATCACTACCTCAGTGAACTTGAGCAAATAACTTTTATTTTCTGATCACCAGAGGTATCATCTATAAAATGAAGTTAATTATATCACCTATACAATAAGATACTTGTGGACATTATATAAAGCATTACATATAGAACACTTACAACTTGCCCATAATTGTTAGTCCTTAACTAAGATGTTAGTTGTTCCGTTAATAACTATGTTTGTATTAATACTCTCTTCCCTCAAATATTAAAAATATTTTTATTCCGAACATATTTTTGTGATAAATTATAACTAAAAGCTTCATTTCCAGATTGGTAAAAAGACTACTTAAACAAAGTCTGTTCCACAACAAAAGGAATGGAAAATAAAAGTAAACTTTTTATAGATTATTCTAGTTGTATTTATCAAATATTGCCATAAACTAGATCATTCCTCTTGTAACAGGTTGACAAATCTTGTCATACTTTGGCCCCAAGTCAAAGATGCTATGCCAGCTGAGTCTGATGATTTTATCCAATGAATCCCATGTTATCAGTAATATTAAGAGAGAATAATAGAGACAAGATATGATATTTTGAAGCCCAAATTTGTTTTACTCTAAATTTCTAGCAGAAAGACACATTTAGGAGCCAAAATGAGTGTGTGAACAGGCTCTGTTTGTCTCACATGGATTTTTTTGTTATTAAGCTAGTTGAAAACGTCCTAAACGTAGATTTTGCATTCATACCGAAACTTCTAGATTCTCTTTTTTTTTTTTTTTTTTTTTTTTTTTGCGGCGCCAGGGATCGAACTCACAACCTCGTGCTTGCCAGGCAGGCACTTAGGTCACTGAGCTAAATCCCAGGCCCTAACTTCCAGATTCTCTTAAAAACTCAGAGGGACTGTATGAGTGAACTTGTGATGGAATTTTGTCTGCGTGACTGTAGTTCTTTTAAATGAAATTTGATTTCTTTATTCTGCTCTGGAAAATAATGCCCTCTCTCCTACATCCAGTTAGACTTGCTGTTTACATGAGGTGGCTGGACCTCAGAACTATTTTAGATTTTTTAGCACAAGGATTCAAATAAGAAATCATGAAGAATTCATTAGCTGAATCCAATCTTACCTACAACACTCTGGATCTATTACATCTTATAATTACTGTTTCTCCAGTATCTTCATCAGAACTTTGTTTTAGCCTCTCCTGAAAAATATTAAAGACAATGTCTCTCTAGGCTTGAAAGAACTAGTTTTCCTCTCTTACTGCATATAGTTTCCCTTTGGCTGGGTAGAGAAGACACTAAATCTCTGTTATGAAGTTGCGGTAGGCTCTGAACAGCACCTGAGGGGACTTGAGGTCTAGCCCCTGGAAGGTGGGACAGCCTGTCTAAGTTCACACCATGACCACAATGACTCTGTGATGATGATTTCTTTCTGTTTCTTCTGCCAAATCATCAAATGCTTGTGCCAAATACTTGGCTTCGACATCTGAAATCTGATTAGAGGTTTTTAGATATTCTAACTGATGGCTTCACTCCTTTAATAAGGTTGAGCACGTAAAATGATCCTGTAGAAAGTACATGTGTACTTTATACAACTGAATGTACCTCCTTATAATTTTTGTGATTGCTTTAAGCTAATTTATAATTATAGATATGAAAACAACCATTTTAATGGCATTTCAATGATTCTTTTTAAAGTTTTTCCACATCTTTTCTTAAATACCTTGATTTGCACTCAGTTGGTAATAACTTGTTACATTTTTTTTAAAAAGGAAGAAAAACAGGCAACAAAAACATAAATACACTCAAGTTTCAGTTGTTCTTCATATGAGTATCAACATATTCAATCTGCAGAAAAGTCAGTTAAATGAACTGATAATTAAAAAGCCAACAAACAAAATGCCTAATTAAGGGGTAACAGTAAAACAAAAATTTACATCTGAATCTTTTACTACCTTCAGTTAAAAACAAATGCTTTGGTTATTTTGTTAAATTACAGAAAGGAGTTGCTAAGGCCATATGCATATTTTCGGAGAACCAAGTGAAATTTAGTTTCTTGAAGCCTAAAAATAAATTTGCTGTTTTTGCCTGCTATCTGGCATTATGACCTCTCCATTATTTACACAAGGTCCTAATCATAAAAGCAAATAGTGTACACTGACTCATATTATGTAATTTGTTAAATAATTTGTTCTTTAAATGTAGATATTCTAGTTATATTCAATCTTTTTTTTTTTGTTTTTTTGGCACCGGGGATTGAACTCACTACCTTGCGCTTGCCATACAGGGACTTAGGCAGCTGAGCTAGATCCCCAGCTCTAGTTATATTCAAACTTGTATAAGATGCTAATTACAATTTCACTTAAAATAAATGTATTTTAATAGTCATTTGTGTGCTATGCCTTATTTATAAGTATTCTTATTCAAATGTAAGTCATTTTACCAAGAACCTTAAAATAAATATTAAGAAAAATTCTCATGTAAAAATACTAAATTTTCACATGATGTGTTATCTATATATTTTTAATACTTTATTCATTTCCTGTGACAAGATTTTAACCTAAAAGAAACATCTGGTTATCACTGAAATACTGTAAAACATTTTTCAGTAACACTTTGAAATCACAGAAATCATTTTTTTGATATGTATGTCTTTTGAGTTGCATTACCAGACTAGTTAGTCACATTTGTCCTGACAGATACCATCACAGAAAGTAATCTTAACATATGAAAAAATTTAAGAAAATACTTCAGTATCTAGTCAACATTTTGGATAGTGCTTTCACATGCAATATAATGGAATCTAGTTAATTTCTCAGTTGAATGGAAAAACAATAAAACACATGAAATTATTTGCAAGTGGTGTATTATGAATGAAGACTTGTTGTGCACAAATAAATAGTTACATAGACTCATAGACTGTAGATTTGGAAGGAGTTAGGAAACCATGTAGGAGCAACTATGCAGACCAAGAGGAGTTAGCCCTCTGAATCATCCTGCAGCCCACTGGGTGGCTCCAATGAATAGAGATTTGCTCTTCTTTTTAAGAAATTCTGTTTCATTTGACCATTCCAGTTCTATTGGGAGATGAACCAAAATTATCTGTTTCCTGTTTTCTTAGTCTGTCTTCAAAAATTATTTTCTTGCAAGGCAGGTAAATCAAAAGGTTTGCAGAGTCCTTGATCAGAGCAACAATTTTAAGCAGCTAGCACGATGTGTCACTGATGACGCATAAGCAATAACTGCAAGCAAACATTAATACATGAATTCTGCTCTTCAGTTTCTAAGACTCATTTGTATGATGGTAATTGTAACATTGTAATTTGCCTTGACCACAGAGGAATGTTGTTAACAGATAGAGAGGATAACGATTACAGAGAATATAAAATTCTACCTCTTCTTCTCTTCACATCACAATCTAATAACATGCTTTCATGCCTACCCATACTTTGGGCCAGTAAGGTTCTGCTTCCCTGGGGGTGTAACCCACACATAAGTTTGGTCCATTTACAGTAGAAAAAAAGAGACAAACAGCAGTCAAAAACATAAGACTTT